>JBBPKA010000046.1:0-184619 GCA_038088995.1 Guyanaporus albipodus | reverse complement strand
TAATATAGAAAAAATCCATACTCTTAAAGTAGTTGAAATAGCTGAGCTACCAAGAATGAAAAGATCAAATAACAAATTCAGATCCACAGGAATTAACCTATATATTTCATCCTCAAAAAATCTCAAAATAAGATCTTTCTCAAAGCAAAATATTATCATGCCTATTTGAATTGCCCCTCTCAGATTTCACCATTGATTTGTTAAAGCATCTGCTTTATTAAATAGTGGAGCCAACACCACATTCATTAATCAAATACAGACCAAGAAAATCCAATTACCCCTTAAACAGCTTCCAAAACCTATAAAAGTCTATAATATAGATGGAACACCAAATTTCATTGGAAACATAATCTATGCAGCAGAAATCCTCATAGACTATCAAGGACATTGTAAATATGTCACCACTGAAGTCACTGACTTAGGAAAACACCAACTTATCCTCAGTTATACATGGCTTAAATACCATAACTTGGAAATTGATTGGATAATCAGAATAGTCAAATTGTCAAGATGCCCAATAGACTATACTGTATTGAAAGACAAATCCTCATTTGTACATCAAATAGAATCAGAAGAACAAGATTCAATTCAACATATATATGCCTTCAAAAAGAAAGATTCTTCCAAATCAAAGGATATTTCAATAGAAGAAATTATATCACAAGAATACCACCAATATCTTCACATGTTTTCAAAGAAAGAATCAGAATACATGCTCCTCAGAAAATCTTGGAATCATGCTATAGATCTTAAAGATTCTTTTGAACCCAAGAAAGGTTAAATCATTCCATTATCTCCTAAAATACAATTACCTTATAGCAGATAAAGAAATGCTCAGCATCATCAGAGCATTAGAACAATGGTGACATTACCTTGAAGGAGCACATCAAGAATTTTAAATATGAAATAATCATACAAACCTCCAATAGTTCATGAAACATTAGAATCTAAACCAAAAACAAGCACAATGAATCCAATACCTATCAAAATTTAATTTCAAATGAATCCATAAAGCAGGCACTCAAATGGTAAAAGCAGATGCTTTATTCAAATAAGAAGATCATGTCAATGAAATAAATCAAGACAATCAAGGAATCCAACTTATTTCTAATTCCATGATTAAAACAGTTCAAATACTAACAGACAATATATTTATCCTAAAAAAAGTCTTTAAAATAGAAAAACCATGTTATGATAATCACAAGCTCATTATATGAGATAGCTATGAACTTAAACTGGAAATCCTCCAACTATATCATAATATACCATTATAAAACATCCAGATTACAACAAAATACTAGAATTGATCCAACAATCATATATATGGCCACAATTATCAATATTTGTAAAAGATTATATTTCATACTGTAATTGCTGTGTATAATTCAAGGACTCAAACCTTGCAATTCCAGAAAACTTCAACCACTTCCAGTTTCCAATGGACCATGGCAAAATATTTCAGTAGATTTTATCATAGATTTGCCAGAATCCAATGGATATAATTCCATCTTGGTTATAGTTGATAGATTTTCAAAAGAAATAGAATTTGTGTCATACAACAAAACTATAATAGCTCTTAAAATAGCAAAACTTTATCTTACTCACATCTGGAAAATTCATGGCCTTTCCAAAACCATAATCTCAGATTGTGGACCACAATTTACATCACATGTCATGAAAAATTTGTATAAAAAGCTAGAAATTACATCAAAACTTTCTATAGCTTTTCATCTACAAACAGATGGACAAATAGAACAAATGAATTGCAACCTTCAATATATCTTCATCTCTTCACATCAGAGAAACAACATGAATGAATTGAATGGTTATCAATTGTGCAATTCTTATATAACTTAAAAAGGCAAATCTCTATACAAAAGGCACCTTTTGATATCACATGTTCCTATATACCTTGACTTGGATTCAAACATCATCAGTCAAAAGCATCTGCTGCTGATGATTTTGTTGAAAAGATCAAAGAAACAATTGAACAAGTCAAGGACAATTTGTTGAAAATACAATTACATATGAAAGCTCAAGCAGATAAACATCACTCAACAGCACCACAATATGCTATTAGTTATAAAGTCTAGCTTTCAATAGAGAACTTAAAATTATCTTATGCATCATGCAAATTAACAGAATGATGGATTGAACCATACAATATCATTGACACAAAAGAAATCAATACCTACAAATTTTATTTTCCATCTTCAATAAAGATTCATCCAGTTGTAAATGTTTCACATATTAAACCATACAAGAAATGCCTTACAGGCCAACCTATATTCAAACCCAGGCCAATTCTAGTTACTGAAGATTGTAAAGAACAATATAAAATTGAATTCATTGTAGATTCAAGATTCAAAAACAGACATCTTGAATATCTTGTCTATTGGAAAGGTTACAAAGAAAACAAACACACATGGGAACCAGTTGCCAATCTCAAAAATGCACCTGAAGCAGTTGCATGATTCCATAAATCACAACCAAGTGCATCTTGAAAATCTTATATAACCAATGCACAATTCCTTGATATTTTCTACCATTGTGGAAAACTAATATCTGAAAGGTCAATACTTCCTTTCAATCTCCTAGAAGTTAATTTTTAAGAAGGGAATCATGTTATGAATGCTATATATCTCTCTTATTTTATTCCTATTTTTTTACTATTTTTCCCTTACTTCTCACTTTATTCTCTCCAACTTGAGTTTTCACAGGTCACATGACTTATACAGCCACATCACATGACAAGTCACATAATGAACATCCAAACCCATGACATTACCACTGATATCATAGTTTAGACCCATCAACACAGCCAATGATCTAGACTCTTATCTCTTATCATTTATTTATGATATTATACTCTCAATCCAAGTGTAGCCTTTATCTCAAGATAATAACTCATTGAAGCACAGCACTGACTCATCACTCAGTCAGCAACTCAGTCAACAACATAGCCTTGCTTTTTCAAGCCAATAATGTAAGATATTCTTATCATGTATCATATGCAAAGGTTAGATTAGTTATCTCTAACCAATAGGATATGATTCAATTATCTATTTACCTGCCCTCATGTAATTCAAGCTCTGCTTTGGAGTTCTAATTGAATAGTATATAAAGTGGCCAAACTAGAGGCATTTCCCCTAGTCTTGTCCTCCTTGGAGTTCCTTTCACTTTCTATTGGATTATCCCTACTGTCCAGAGATATAGTGACAGATTCCCTGGACACCTTGACTCAGGTTGACACTTACTTTAGTGTCTCTGCCTATTGTTTTATCAGCAAATGACTAATATTGCCCTTGGAGTCAACTAAGATCCAAATAGTAAGTTAGCCATTTCAAATACAATAATAGAATAATACCTATGTATTTATATAAATCATAAGCAAAATAACTAGGCAGACTGGCTCCCAATTACAAAGTTCACACTAAACCAAAGGATATTGGAAGCAATAGAATACTCTCTGTTTATCCTTAACTATGGACATCAGCCAATTATTTGCACTAATCATTGAGTATGAGTAAAAAATGAATTAGTGGAATAATTTATAACAAGGATGAACAAAGTATGAAAAGAGGTAGAAGAAAACTTAAAAAAGACAGCCAATAAAATGAAGGAAGCTCACAACAAACATGCTAAAAAAAATCAGGGTTCACTCCTGAAGACCTTATATTAGTTAATGCTTTTTTCATAAAGACAGATTGTCCAACAAAGAAGCTTGATAACAAGTATTATGGTCCATTCCTAATAATCAACAAGATTGGGAATAGTACCTACAAACTCAAACTAGATCCAAAATGGCAATCAATCCACTCTATCTTTAATAAAAGTAAATTGTTTCCATTTATTACTAGACAATTCCTCTCTCAAAAAGAAATTCCACCATCTTTAGATATAATAGATAGAAACAAAGAACAAGAGGTAGAATATGTAGTTGATTCTAGAGTTAAGTATGACCAATTGAAATATTTAATCCATTGGAAGAGTTTTCCACAAGAAGAACATGAATGGATCAAAGCATTTAAATTATATTATATCACTGACACTATTAAGGAATTCCATCACCAAAATCCTACCACTCTTCATGTCCATATTACTATTCCTGTGCAGAATCACACCTTCAATTTGGACCCTCCTTGCAAATGTTCCATTTGCAAGAGTGTCCTTCTTTCTACTTTCACAATCTCTGTTCTTGTTTCCCCCAATTTCTTTGCTTTCCAAGAATCCTTGAAGTTTCATTGTCTGAGGTGGTTGACTCTGAAAAGGGGATAATATCATGCCCATCTCTTTCTCTTTCCCTTTCCATAACCCATATTGTTCTCTAAGTCTCAAATGCTCTAGAATACTGACATAGTTACATGCATTTTCCACATGTAGTGACTTCATACCATGAGGTACATAGTATATAACAAGAGCCTGTCCAAGTATAATTCTCTAGTTGCAGAATATTATCACTTCTGTGATCATTGGGGAATTTCTACCCTAGTGTGAACTTGAGGCATAACAACTGTTCAAACAACATGAACAAGAGAGAACAGATGAGGAGTTATGCTCGATGATCAAGCAGAACAAGCCGAGAATGCTTCTGAATACCACCACGACGAGGATCTTGACGAACAACGTGATATCGACAGTGTCTGCGAGGGTGGCCGTGCTTGCTGCAATGCCGACGCAAAGACCGCAAAGTATGTTGCACACGCCGACCACCAGTCCGCCAAGGAAGAGGGCGAAATCTAGAGGGTATGATGTCGGAGTGAAGATCAGCAGTGCTGAGAGTGGACGACGTGAGGATTACTGGTGTGTGGTTCTGGACGAACGCATGCGATTTTTTCCCCTCGTTCGTGGCCCTGCGCTTTGCGGATTGCACCCGCTGCGATGAAGTACGGGGTATAGGGGTGTATATGACGAGTCCGACAGCATGAGGTATTGCACAGGCATGCAGGATCATACAAGCCCTGCGCCCATACATTATGGCAAGGAGAGGGTCGCCAGCCAATGGGAGGCCGCACCGCTTCTAACTTTTTTGATCCGTCACATACTACCCCACCAGATTCGTCGTCGTTATCATCGCCCTCTATCTCTTATTAATCAGTGAGTCCCCTTCTAACTCGACCACAATGCCACCAGTCCTAACAACACCCGCAGGGTCTGGCGAGGCATTCAACGTCGGTCGATTCCTCGAAGAAACAAGCCCCTTTGTTTATGGCGCCGTTGGAATCGGTCTTTGCATTGGCCTAGCGTGCTCGGAACCGGATGGCATGTCACATCTTGTTCTCACTTTTCCACCGCTGACACACGCCATTTCTTGCAGAGGTATTCGGAAGCGTGCTGAGCTTGTTTGGCTTGATCGGTGAGCGTAAACCCCTTTCCGTTCTCTCGTCACTTATACTGTTTTGTTCCCACGGACAGTGGGGTTATTGATGACTTCGAATGCGAACGAGCTCGTGGTGGGCACCCCCCTGTGGAGAACCACTACCGGCGCCGACCCGGTCTGATCGCTTGATTCCTTATTGTCGATGTGCGTTTGACAGGCAGGCAGAGCACGGCGGGCACGAGAACGAGAATGTTCACATGGCCCGGATGTCGCTCGTCGATGACGACACGATGGTGAGGACTGCGAATTAGTAATATATTCAGTCCAAGGTCATCGATCAGATGACTCCGACTCCCTGGAGGCGCTCCGTTGACCAGGCGAGAGCTCTGGTACGGACCTACAGGCCCTTAGAGAGGTCACATCAGTGAGTGTGATCTTTATCTTTATTGGCTACAAGCGTATAATGCGTATGTGCGTACAGGTTTGGGCGGTGATGATGTTCCCCATGTTGATCCCGAGTCTCTGACATTTGATTGCAATCTTAATGATAGTATTCAATGTCTGCACGCTTGCGTCGATCGTCACCGTTTTCTGGAAACACGCTGAGCAAGCCTCTGATAATCAACTTTGTTGGAGATCACCCTCAATCAATCAAGAAGCGCATGGGGAGTGTCGTCCAAGGCGGCAAGTAGCTCCTCGTTCGTTTTCCCCTCTGACATCTTGATAAACGCACTCAAGATTGTGAGAGGATACGCACTAAAGGAGAGTGAATACTAAATGACTATCAGTACGAGAGTGTAGGTGAAGCCTACCTCCAGTAAAGTATGTATAGTGGAGGAAATGAAAAGGTGAGTGCTCTATGTTGTAAACAACACACCATGTGCAAAAAGCGAAAGGTACAGGGAGAGGGGAAATTTTGGTAAAACAATACAGCTTGGGTCGCGGACTGGATGTTAACTGGTGGCTCAGAAACTAGCACGTGACGTGAGACGTGCAGGACAGGACAAAGAACAATGCATCGAGCGCAAGTTGTCGTATCCTTTTGCAAAGCTATCGGACCTCGATTCGTCGTTGTACCGCGTGGACTGGGCAAGGCAGTTCATTTTTCTGTTTCGCAAACTCGAGGTCTAGGTTCACACCGTGGCCTGGAAGGCATGAGTCGATACACTTGTCAAGATCTGTCGGTCGTTTCTGTTCGCCGGACCAGTCAGGAATCGAAAGGTGCCTGGGTTAAACCTACCCAGGAACGCGGCACCTCCGTTATTATCACAGGTCACACGACAAACAGATTGAAAGCCAACCCGTCTATGCGCTCGACGAGCCCGCAGGCTGCATGTCGGCCTGTTTGCTGGGCCACTCATCCGTGTCGCGACGCAAGCGACGACATACCCCTCTGGCTTCAATACAACGATTGTCGGTGTTTGCAGTGATGCTGGAGCGGATCGCGAACCACGCCAAGCCATTTTTCCCGCAGGTGCAGCGGATATTTGTCGAATCGGTCAGCGACGTCGAACATCGTCGTGCGGACGTGCTCAGTGTCTTGATGCGCAGCCAGCCACGCATGGATCCGGTTGGTGACTGGGCTTATTGGTGGTGCGCAGGGGAACAAGGAAGAAATTCCTCTTCAAGCTACGCACCTGGACCCTCCGGGGCAGGTGAAGCCATGTAGAATGAAGTGAGCGCCAAGGTGGCGGTGAAGGCATCGTCAGGATGGTAACACGATGTTGTTGAATGATCTGCTGGGCTGCAGACATGACAGTGCAGGATATAGTATTCTATCACCAATGCTCATTCTTGTAAATTTGCGCTGAACGTGTGGCTGCAAAAACAGCCCCTGTCCATTGACGAAGGAATGTACCACCACACACCGTAAAACAAAGAAAAGAGTTATCGGGGATTAGCATGATAGCACTAGCTTCAAGTTGCTGTGAAATCAATTCAGTCGCCGACTATACAAACAACTGCTGTGAACTTGTCATGGAAATCTCGTGGGGCCTCATTTTACCTCCCTACATTCACTGTATCAGCTTTTACGGGCTTGAATTGTTTCACAGTCGTCGTTCTTCCAAGCAACTCACCAGGCACCAAATGTCGTCGAAGTTGGTAGGAGGTAACATGATGCCGTTCGGCGGTAGCCACGATGCTCTAGTTGATTGTGAATTTCCTCCAGACCGACGTTGCCTGGAAGACACTCTCGCAGCTCTTCCAGACGTCTCCAACGATATCATCAAGTCGGATGAGCACTACTGTAACGCTGGGGCGTTCAGCGACGTCTACAAGGGCCAGTACCAAGACGATAGTGGTGCTGGAACAGTGGAGGTTTGAACGTGATCGTCTGCCTACGACGGCTACAGCCTCATTTCGGTCCAGGTTGCAGTGAAATCATTTCGATTCCTCTTCACATTGAGTGGATCAGAAACCGAGAAGAATGAGAGAAATGGTGTTCGCAAGGTATTTCCATTACTGCTTGGCCCGGAAATTGTCTAACTGTCATAATCCATCACTTCAGATGATACGACGAGAACTCGGGATCTGGAGGAGGTTGAAACATCCAAATATCGTTCCTTTCCTAGGGATCGCGTATGGATTTGGAAGACCAGGACATGCGTCTCTTGTATCCTTGTGGATGCCGAATGGGTCACTTCAAAGCTTCTTGGAGAAACACGATGAGCAGCTGACTATTGGCCACCGGCTCCAATTGGTGCGTGAAGGTGCCCAGTACATACATAAAGTCTGATGGCCTGATGGGGATTGTATAGTTATCGAGTATTCTTTGGCTAACACAGAGCAAGTTATCAAAGCTACAACTCAGAGTGATATATACTCTTTCGGGAATCTGGGCCTCCTGGTGAGTATATGGTTACATACACTGCACAAGTGTCCTGAACCCACATCTTATCACAGGTGTTATCAGGGAAGCATCCGTGGTCTGAGATCCAGCGTGAGGCTGTGGTGATTGTGCAGCTTTCACTGGGAAAGAAGCCAAAACGGCCCTCGTCCCGGCCCATTGAAGACCAGCATTGGAAAATGATTGAACAATGTTGGTTACCGATCGGTGACAGGCCGTGTGCCAAAGACGTAGTGTCCTCTCTCGAACAATTTTTGCGCCCACTGCTACCATTCATTCCTCTCGTTGATGCCTTCCGTGGCTTGTTCAATTCGGATATCTGTCCCTCCCAACCCCTTGTATTGCCCACAACCCTTCTCCAAGAGGTACAGCTCCCTGAATTGCCAACCAGCAGTCAGGGCAGTGTTTCCACCAAGGGAAAGAGTGGTAACAGCAATCAGCCCCTGATTACTTGTATGATTTGCCAGACAACAAACACCCCACCTTTGAGAATTGATCCAGAAGGATGGTCGATCTGTGAGTGGTTGCACCCGTCATGGCCCAACCCTCCATTGATGCTAGTCTGGCAGGTATTGCTTGTGGTGTTTCATTGGTGGGGTCACACATACTGCTACCCCTGCGAGTCTCTGACAATTTCCTAGAAACTGTACGGAGATACGCGTCTATTGTCACCTAGGACTGATGTCATCAAGAAACCGAGGTGGGCTTCATTTCACCACCTTGGCTGTATCCCGTGGTCACCATACTTTCAGGAAACGGGCAGAAAACAAGACCTTACCAATCGCTATGATACCGGCGAAGAGACACGAAGAACCGTCAACGCACCAGCCAAACTTTATCCCAGTATCGCCATGGCAATCCCGATATGTTGGACTACCGCCAGACTTCTCCGATGACAAACCTTTGCTTGAACCCGATGATGAATCTTTCTTTGACCCCGATGAACTTTTGTCTGACCATGATAATGGACCTCCCTTTGACCTCGATCACGAGCCTTCCTTTGACCCTGATGATGAATTTGTGTCTGACCCTGATGATGGATCCCCCTTTGACCCTGATCACGAATCCTCCTTTGATCCCGATGATGGACTTTTGTTTGAGCCCGATAACGAGCCTTCCTTTGACTATAATGATGGACTTCTCTACCCTGAATAACAAACCTTCCTTTGATCCCACTCCTTGATGAAATGGGGCAGTCAATTCTCATATCCTTGAAGCTTCCTTCATGTTCCAGTGGTACAGTAATTTATCCTGGTCTTGGTAGTCCCAGTGTATATTGATCTATGTCTATACCCTTCACCTCTCCCAAGCCTCTCACTCACAGATCAATCATTCACTCCTTGAGTTGGAAGCTCCAGGTACTGTTTTGATCAATTTAGAGAGACTTGAAGATGCAACGACATTGATTCTTCAATACAAATTAAAACTTTGCCGGAGGTACTGGCACACAATCCAAATCAACCATGGGTATGTAAATAGGCCCGACAGAAGAACAGCTTCCATATTCCGTGATCTGCAGTGGCCCCACAGCTACAAAAATATATGAGACGAGCAACTCAAGAAAGGGGTAAGGGGAAGCATACCTTTGTTATCGGTACATCGGGTCAGATTCAAGCGGAACCATCCGCCAGCGCGTCCCCTGTCGTGCCAGTGGGAACCTCGTCCACATCGCCAACGCCACTAACCTTTCCCTCAGTGAGCCCGATAGCTTTATAGACTGTGTCTTCGACCGTTCCTACGCCAGGTGCAGCGACGGCACGCGGATGCGTCTTCAAGACGTCATTCTGTACGGTGTTGACAGGAAAGCTGTTGGACTTGACGCCGCCCAAGGAATTGCGGAGACCGCCTTCTAGCGTGGTGGAGCGACGAGTCGAGCCAGCAGCAGAAGCCGACTCGGACGACTCGTGTGCTGTCCCACCCGCGGAGGCGCCGCCATCGCGATGAACGTCGCCGCTCGCAGAGCCACCAGAGATGGATCCAAAGGACCCCTTGGCAGCACCGTTGGCGCCATGCTTAACGTTGCCATTGCCAGCGCCAGAAACGCTAAGGTCCCCCCCCCCCGAGGTAGAGATTGGCATGGAAGACGCCACGAGGGCGAACACAAGAGTGAGAAGAGCACCGACGCGCATTGACATCAAATTTGAAAGGTGAGTAGTGACTGGAGGTAGTGGTAGTGGTTAAAAAACGAGTGCTGGAGGTGTGAGCGATGGAGCGATGGGTCTGAGAGCGCAGAGAGGGCATGCTTTATAAAGCGTTTCCTGACAGTCGGCTCACCGCATAGCAGCATGTTCATGGTGCACCGGCAAAAATTTCTTCGTCATTCGATGCAAGGTGTCACGTACGCCGTACCCTCGATTCAGAGGGTCAAGGGTTCACCTGGCCATGGTGTCGGCTCGACAGACGGTTGCTGCTCCAACAGAATTCAAAAGCACCTGAGTAGCTCCACAGATCAGACACGGCGCGGACGGTGTCAGAGTTGTGGGTGGCATTCTCCAAGGTCAGCAAGTACTATCGACAAGCCAAATTTTGAAGGTGTCGAAGCCATCGCCCAGCAAGGTCTGTCACTGTGGCCATCGTGGTTTGTAGTAGCACACTCAAGTTGCAGATCTGACTCATTTGAAGCTCGCTGACGTAAAATCACCAGCTCAGTGCGACCTGTACTGCACAGAAACCATGTAGTCACCGGATCGCAACCTAAGCAGGGAATTACCTAATCTTGTGGGCTATGGACAAGACGAGCCTGGGAATTATCTGATGTGGATGGAAACTGAGCGGTAAGCGGCAATCTTCCTGATCGATTCGTATTCATCCAGGGTTCCCAAATCGAGCTTGAGCGCTTGAGCCATATTTTGGCTTTAAACATCTACTCCATCCTTCTCATTCACCATTAAGTATTTACTACTGTATATCAAATCTGCACGGCCCTTTCCTGACCCTTGGCAAGTCTCTCCGGAGTCGTATCTATCTATCTAAACCCCCAAAATGTCGACAAGTAAGGGACTTCTATTCGAGTCAACCACACGTGATGGACGCTGATCGTCAAAGTCCTACAGGCTTGGTCCCAGATGACACGGACGATTACCCCAGCGTCACTCTTCCGGAATCCGCTTCCGTGGCATCTGCGCATCGCTTGGAGCAAGACATGACAGCACGAAGGTGAGTGTTGCGAGATGGGAAGCATGCCGCCGCTCCTGAACGAACTCCGCAGTAGCGCCGAGAAGGGAGGCGCAGGGGACATCGATCAACCCTCAACCTCTGCTAGAATTGACGAAGGTGCTGATGACCTGACATCGGCGAGTTTGCCATGTTTTCTGGAAATACAGGAGTCTGTTTGACACTATGAACCCTCCCAGACAGAGGGGATGCATGGAGTGTCCGACGTGCAAAGAGGAGGACGCCTCCGTTCGCGCCACATGCCCGTCACAGCGCCTGGTGATGGCAGTATCGTTACGTGCATAGCGCTGGACTTGGACTACGCCGTCGTCGGCTCTGCCAATACAAAAATCTATATATACGATGCAAATACCGGTCTTTTATTCCACACGCTCATAGGACACACCGGTGGTGTGTGGGTAGTGCACCTCGTTAGTCGTGGCGGGTCCTGGGACGGTACCAATCCACCCGGAGATGAGCCCGTATCAAACAGTGACATAGACACGAAATATCATCATGCGCTGGGACTTGACTTGTCCAAGGAGAAGGAAGAAATGGGACGTTCAGAGGGACCGGGGAAGCCAAGCGACTCATGTCATACTTCGGAAGGCTGGGGTCAACCCAATCCGATAGTCGTGAGCGCTGGGAGTGACAAGAATCTGTGCATCTGGGATGTGCTATCAGGGTATCCGCTTTTACGGTTCCTTCTCACCAAATATCAGGTTGATCACCCCTCAGAGATTGTATATATGTTCTGCAAGGCCACACCTCGACTGTCAGGTGTGTTGGCGTGTTACACAACCGTCCGATCGCGGTGACTGGCTCCCGTGATACGACGGTCCGAGTTTGGGATATACAAAAGGGTGAAATGCTTCGAGTACTGAAGGGACATTCGAAGAGCGTCCGGTGCCTCGATATCTGTGGTAACAAGGCAGTCAGAGGAAGTTATGACGCAAAGTGCAGAGTACGTCCATGCGTCCCATACCTGTGCGTTCTGATAGGCATATCATGGTAGATATGGAACGTGGACACGGGAAGGTGCCTACATGTCCTCATTGGGCATGTGAAAGAAGTCTACTCCGTCGCATTCGATGGCGTTCGTGTCGTCTCTGGAGGAATGGATACAACTATTCGTATGTGGGACGCCACGTCAGGGTCAGTTCGTCGCCACATCAGTCCATCGTGAAGATTTCAAAGGACCTCACAGGCAATGCATCGCGCTGTTTCAGGAACACAGCAATCTCGTGTGCGAATTACAGCTGTGCCCCAATTTGGGCCTCCTTGCCACGGGGAGTAGCGGCGGGCAAGTTGTGACGTTTGACCTGCGCAACGACTCTCCCGAAGGCAATGTCTTGCAACGTATTTCCGCGCACGATTCAGCAATCACGACCCTCCAGATGGATTCTGAGGTCCTCATCACCAGCGGCAGCAATGGACAGGTGCGGATATATAACCCACGAAGCGGGGTTCTCGTTAGGGATCTGATCGAGCCGTGTGATCATGTGCGGAAGGTAGCTTCCAAGGGGGGAACATGCATAATCGCCTGTGAGAGATCAGGGAATATGGTGATTGAAATATGGACGCTTAAAGATTAGGCCCTGAGCCGGAGATGGCCCATCCTCGGTATACCGGTTGTAATCAGGTGGGTATTTTGTGTGTGCTCGTGTTGTGTGCCACATCGGATTCTGTTTGTTTGTGTTCTTTGTGTGTACTGTGAGCGTTTCGACTTGGCTGCCGTGCATGCATCAAATTAGGTCCATGCTAGAAAAGCAGGGGCGTCTCGTTGCTATGGCCTGACGCGATGAACGGCGGTGACCAACTTGTCTTCGCAATACGGTCTGGCATGGTCTCCAAGGTCCGTCAGTGAATAAGAGTCAGAAAATCCACAAGTCGGAGTTGCGTCAAGCCATCAAAGGCCGATTCCGATGGAATTTTATATTTGCCGGTCCGAACACTGTCCAGGGACCGGATCTCGAGCTATGACCCCAACTTCAATCCACAAGCCTCACAAAAACATTGGGTCGCCGTTATCCTTGGAAATTGTGACTGTGTGCTTATCTTCCAAGACCAAAATATTGTTGAATTTCTATTTTCTCTGGTACCGTAGTCATGTGACCTGTGTACATTACACTCCGACCATACATTGGGGTTAGAATAGATCTCTTGAACTTGAACCATTTGCATCAATAGAAACAGCCAGCCTCCAGAACTCAATCCATCTGGTATGTAATCCTCTAGGCTAACTCTCTCTTGAGCATGGCCTCAACAGGTTATGAGCCCCAGTAGCACATGTTGAGTGCAATGCAAAAGTGTTTGCATCTTCAGTTGCCTACCAGATCAGTGCTCCCTTGGCTGATGCACCCCTATGCAGCAGGATCTCCCACTGAAAAGATGGTAGAATACAGTGCTTGAACTATGTTTACACTTGCTATTTGCTGCCTGAATAAGGGGAACTTATATAGGTTCATTTCATTTCTACAATACATGCTGATGCTGTTTCTCTGTAGATTTTGATATCTGTCATGTCCCCTTTCAACAACTTTGGCCTTTAGATCTCCATTTTCAACAGCACCAGCTATAACAACTGGTGGCCACTTATCAAGGCTCTCTTTCAATCTACAGGCTGTCTCTGGGTCACTAACATCTCTGAGCCTGATTATCCAGATGCCACCACTGATGTCAAAGAATGAAACTACTACATTGCCTACTGCCATGCCCAAGATATAATCATTGGCCAAATAAATCTTTACCTCTTGTTTACCCTCCATATTTGCTACATGGCTTGTCTCACTGCTTTAAACCTCCTTACCACCCTCACTGCTGACAACAAGATGATTGGAATTGTCCAGGCATATGTGGTTTTTAAAGAGTTGGTAGAGCTGCAGGTTCTAGAGACCTTACACCCCACTTCCACATTCAATAAAATGGAGAACCTCATTATGCATTTAAAGCATATGAAATATTTGTTTGACCCCAAAATCTAGGGGATGTTGACATTAGCCAAACTCCCTGCAAGCATGTCTATGCTAACACAGATGTTAATCCAAGAGAAATACAAGTCAGATACAATAGTAGAACCATTTCTTGCCTGCATAAAAGAAGTTGCAGCCCTTAATTGGGACCAGTGCATCCTGAAAAAGAGTAAAACCTTTACCAATATCAATAAAATCTCTGTGGTCAAGCTAAAAGGCCAGATCCTCTCATTTCAACAGCAGCAGTAGCCAAAGCCATGAGACCAAGGCCAAATATAGCACCTGCTTCCACAAAAGCTGCAAGGCTTAGAAATAGATACAGTGGCACCATCAGAAGAGGGAAAGTAGAAGAAAAAAGAGTGCCAAGGCAAAGGCAAGGAAAAGACTAATGCTAATGAGGCTGTTATGGCCTCATTCACCACCACCATTGTTAATACTCCCTCCACTCTCAATCACTATCTTCTCTACAACCTCCCATTGTCCTTTTATCAAGGGGTTGAAGGCCTGCCAGCTAATATGTGTATCAAGGATTTTATATCCTTAATCAATCAGCTAAATGACTTCCCTCAGTATGAAACAGTAAGGCAATTTGATCATGTCAGACAGCACTGGCTAGACCTCTCTCCAATACTGGCACCTCCTTCTCCTGCCTCCATTGAGGCAATATCATTAGAGACTCTGCTTATCTCTTCTTCTGCTAAAAAGTGCAAATATACTATGCATCATACTGGAAAGCAGTAGATAATGCTGCTGCCTGCTGATGCTTGGAACTCAGAGAATATGGATGATTTTTACAATTCATACACTTGTACTATAGATTCAGACTCTCTAAGTGATTTACCCATCCATCCTACCATTTCTCTTCCTACTATAGGTGAGGCTGTCCCCTTTAACTATTACATTGAGGAAGATACTGTGTCTCTTGGGTCAGAGGTAGAAATGGCAAGATCAGTAATCTTTTCCACTACTTTCCCTTACTACCACTCATCAATGATTGCTCCTACAGCTGATCTTGTATATAGTTGGTCATGTACAATGTATTATATAGAATGCTGTAATATATGTGCTCTCCCTATGTATTTGTGTGAATATTGTAAGGGTGAACAATGTACATATGGACAGGATGAAAAAGATTAGATTTGGATTTTAGACTTGGATGCTTCAATGCACTTTATCCTCTAACAATCAGACTTTGTTGCCTATAAGTCCTTATCAAAAGAAGAAAGAATATCTGTATCTACAGCAAGCAATGTTATATATGTTGAGAATATTGGTCATGTATTAGTGCCATGGTAGAATCATAACCAAAATGTTTGAATCCTAGATCTACACAATGTTGCCCATATTCCAAACTTGCATGTCTGTTTTATTTCAATGGACCAGTTATTAAATCATGGAGCAAAAGTTAAGGATAATACTTTGATGATTACACTCACTTATGGGAACAACAGAGTACTAGTGCCATTCACTCCAGGACATGTAGGAAAATTTATATATATTCTAGAAGAAGTATCCCTAAACAAGAAACTATTAGCCTATCTTATACAGACAATAACATATGATGTCCTCTATAAAAGATTTGAACACTCTTCCCAAGACATACTCTGTTGGGCTAAGAAGCATATTCAAGGCTTTTCAAATGTTGAGATCCCCTTGAAAGATTTGATGTGTCCCAGATGTCTCAAAGGCAAAATGCCTAATAGATACTTTTCCTCTAATAAGTTGCATGCCATTAAGCTATTTGACTTGATTCACTCAGATTTAAAATCTTTCCCCATTGAATCCTACAGGCATTATAAATACATCATTACCTTTCTTGATAATTACACATCACATGCTTGGATTGTGCCCTTGCATCAAAAATCAGATGCTTTAGTGGCTACTTGCCAATTTTTCCAATTGGTTGAGATCCAATATTCATCAAAGGTAAGGGCATGAATGTCTGATGCTGGAGGAGAATACAAGTCCCAGTCATTCTTGGATCTGCTAAGGGAAAAGGGGATTGTGACAAACCAGTCTGCCTCTTATACTCCTCAACAAAATAGAAGAGTGAAACATTTAATGTGTATATTAGGCAATAATTTAAATCTGAAAGTATTCAGTTGTGTAGCATATGTCTTTCTTCCAGAAGATGTCTGTTGAGACAAGCTCACAGCAAAAGCCAAGCTCATAACATATTTAGGCATAGCATTTAATTCTCCATTATCTAATATTTTTATATGCTTCACTAACATCCTTTTCACATCATTCCATGCCATGTTTAAGGAGGATATATTTCTCCATTGCAAATCTATAGGGAAAGTTGCTCCTAAATCACAACAATAGCATGAGCTATCTAGGCCATTGCCTCTTTCTCCCTTTTTTGAAGACAACCATCCCCATCTACACCATATATTTTTCTCACAAAGCCCCACTTCTCCTGTCTCAGATCCCTGTATGTCTTCTTCTTGTCCTAGACCTGCATCTTCAGTTACTCTATGGAAACAATGCCCTGGTATGCCACCTTCTGTTCCTTCTGCTCTATTTAGAACATTGGGCCAGGAATGCTGAGTTCCTTGACATCCTGATAATGTGTATGGTGATGACTGACACCTTGTTCAACAAAAAAAGAATATTAGAGATCTATTTTGGTGGTGTGACATCATTGAAGAGCTAGGATCTTTATTTTATCTTATACTATCTATACCAGATGAATTTCTTCAATTACCCCACTCTTCTTCATTGTCCAGCTCCCTCTTATCACCTTTGACTTTTCTGACTGATTTGGAGGAAGATATCAAGCACTTGACTAGAGAAGGGGGAGCTGATTTCTTGGCATATTTGATGTTTAAGGTGATACCTCCATACCAGTTAGATACTGCAATGTCCAAACCTCACCATGAATGGACCTATAAAGATATTTCTACCCTATCATCAGCTAAGCAAAGGAAATGGAAAGCTGCATGTCAATGTAAACTAGATATTCTTTGTGAATGACAAGTTTTCAAACTTGTTGACCCTCCTAAGGGACATAAGATTATTGATAATCAATGGATCTTTGACATTAGACCCAACAGTCATAAAAGAGCCTGTCTAGTTGCAAAAGGCTTTTCTTAGGTTGAAGACATTGATTTTGATCAAATATATTTTCCAGTGGTCCAATTTGAGATGGTATAACTTATGTTGTCCCTCACTGCACTGGAAAATTGGTATATTAAGGCACCCAATATGAGGAGCACCTACCTGTATGGCAAACTCAAAGAAGAGATTTTCATATACCAATTCCAAGGCTTCAGAGTTCCAGGGCAAGAACACAAAGTGCTCCACTTAAAGCATGCCCTTTATAGTCTTAAACAACCTGGACTTGCCTGGTAGAAGACTCTTAATGAATCTATGAAAGAACTTATATTTGAATGCCTAAAATCAGACACTGGCCTCTTTCTTTACCAGAAGAAAAACACCTCCATTGTAGTGGCTGTTGTCTATGTAGACAATGCCCTGTTCTGTGGTCCATCTCAATCTATTTTTAATGAAATAAAAGGTAGATTTATAAAAAAGTGGAAATGTAAAGACTTAGGTCTGGTTACCAAATTTCTACACATGTGCATCAAAAGACAAGGCTGCACAATTCTAGTTGATTAGTGTGATTACCTTATGAAAGTCTTAGATTGCTGTGGAATAATGAATGCTAGATCAGCTCCAACCCCTCTACCTCAAGGTTATTATCCTATTTCAAACAAAGAACCAGTAGACCCAGAATTGCAATCCCATTTCCAAATGGTGATCAGATCCCTCTTATATCTTATGCTCAACATAAGGCCTGATATTAGTTATATTGTAACTGCCCTAGTAAAGCAGTCTGCCAATCCTACTTGAGAGCATCTTGATAAAGTGATGCATATATGTTAGTACTTAAATGGTACTAGATATTATTTGCTAAATTTTGATGGAGCATCAGAAGCTAGATTAATTGGCTATGCTGACTCTGATTGGAGTTCAGATCCCAATATCAGATGCTCTCAAATAGGCTGGTTTATCCTTCTAGCCAACAGTACTTTTTCCTGGCACTTAAAACAACAAGGATATATTGCCTTCTCCTTAACAGAGGCTGAATGCATTTCCTTGTCTGATTGTAGCAAACAACTGGTTTGGATACATAATCTCCTAACTAAACTTGGATATTCATTAAAATCCATTCCACTTTGTGGTGACAAACAAGGTTCTATCTTTATAGGATCTAATCCTGTAACTGAAGCTTGGAGTAAATATATCTCCTTGCAACAGCATGGCATATGCAATTTTATTTATGAAGATTTAATAGTGTTATTTTTTATTGAAGGCTTGAAAAATCCAGCCAATATGCTTATAAAAAACCTTGATAGAGTAAAGTTTCAGGAATTTATATTACAAATGGGGTTAGTCTTTTACAATAAACCTCAATAGATATCAATTTATATATTCATATGTTTATTCCACTCTACTTGCTACAAAACATGGGGGAGTGTTGAATTTCTATTTTCTCTTATACCATAGTCATGTGACCTGCATACATTACACTCCAACCTTATGTTGGGGTTAGAATAGATCTCTTGAACTTGAACCACTTGCATCAACAGAAACAGCCAGCCTCCAGCACTCAACCCATTTGGTATGTAATCCTCTGGGCTAACTCTCTCTTGACCATGGCTTCAACAAATATATGGCAAAGCATAAGATAAATATTGTTTGACTGGCATGGGCACAAAGTCAGGGTAATGGATACAGCTCCTCATTAATATGACAGGCCACACTCTGGAGGATGTCCTTGCAGTACTCCCAGACCTTTCTGAAAAGATCATCAAGTCAGACAACCACTACTGCAATGCTGGGGTATTCAGTGACGTCTATAAGTGACAATACGAAGGTGGTACCAGATTAGCGGAGGTAAGTCGAATGGAGTCGAGTCTACATGTTTGTCGGGTGCAACCTCACCACAACTCAGGTCGCGGTGAAATCGTTTCGGTTCTTTTTCACGTTGAGTGAGAACGAAAGTGAGACGAAAGAAGAGAAGTGTGTTCGAAAGGTATCGTAGCTACTACCAACCCAGAAGCTATTCGACCGGCTTTATTTATCCTCCTAGATGCTACTATGAGAGCCTGGAATCTGGAGGTTGGAACACACAAATATTGTACCATTTCTAGGAATCACATATGGATTTAGAAGGCCGGGGCATGCATTATTTGTGTCCTCGTGGATGTCTAATGGAGGCATGATGATCAGCTGACCGTTGGCCACCGACTGCAATTGGTGCGTAGTTGCAGGGAGATTTCTGCAGAGTCTAACGATGCATCGAAAATTGGGTAGTTATCGGATGTTGCAAGTGGACTTTCTTATCGTGTGTCACGGCCTGTCACGCTCCATTCATTTCCGTTATAGAACAGTCTGGTCCACTACGTCATGAAGATGTCATTCTACATCATACATCCAGACCCTACGTCATACATCCAGACCCTACATCATCCTACGTCACTAACATGTGTAGTACAATATATAAGTAGTGGTAGTATCTTGTAACGAATCCCTAGTTGCAGAATATTATCACCTTTGCTATCATTTGGGTTACTTCAACCCTTGTGAGAACTCAGGGTGTAACATTATTCTGTAACTACTCTCTCAGCCCTTCTCCCAGTCCTCATCTTACTTTTGCCCTCGTATTGCTGTTTAAGTGTATGAGTGACCTTTCCATTCACCCTTCCCCTCTACGCCGGTGCTTCCAACGCATCAGTGTTCTTACCTCAAAGTGCTGTGTACAGCCGGATCCCAGGCTTAAGGGAGAACCGTTGAGCACGTGAAGCTCAGGGACTAGCACCCTAGATCCATGCTATTCATACGCTCGTCCAGCATATTAAATAAGGATAAAGTTGCTTATTACCCCAAAGTGCACTAGGGGCGGTTCTTGGGTGATGTCGACCCAAGCATATCTGGGAGGGGACAATACCTGCCCTCCACGGTTCGTGTGATCACCATTCAGCCTCACGCTGTAAATGTCATGCAGAACTATCCAATCAACAATCGTCCCGATTCACTCTGGCAACTTCTCCCCCTTCCCCCACGTACCAGCCTCTCCCACTTTCCCCTCCATTTTCGCCTCTTGTGGATCAAGATTTTGATTCACAGAGGTCCTCAATAGACCACTCTCCCTCACCCCACTCCCGCTCTCAGTACCCGTGTGCTCCAGTAGCCGGGTACACTGCGAACCCCATTTTCTCATTCAATCCCCCCTTCCTCCTCCCATGGCGTCGGAGGAACTCTACGGCTCCATGTGGGCCCCTCGACTCACCACCCCCACCATCGCCCCCGAGGAGGACTCTCCTCAACACACCCCCCAACCTGATCCATCAAGGGCCGCCACTGCTACCCCTGCCTCCGAGCTCGGCACCGACGAGCACACCTCTTACATCGGCGAATACCTCAGGTGGTACAGGGCCCACCAGGCGAATCCCTCCGCGGCTGGCCCACAACCTCAGGCACCCCGTGTCGCACCTCCTCCCCTCCCTCCCCTCTGCTCCATTGGTGCTTTACCATGGAATGCCAATTGGACGCCCACGACCACTCGCCCCGTACTGGCGAGAATCGCAAGTCCATTCTTAGCAGTCCCTTGTCGGCCCAGCATGGCCTTCCCAACTCCGCGAAGGGCGTTCCCATCGCCCCCTCTCCGTCCTTCCTCCCTGCCGGCTACCGAGAGCCGTAGATCACTCGGAAAGTCCATCGTGAACAAGCCAGATATTTACGATGGAAAGAAAGAAACATTTATCCAGTGGGCCCGGCAAATAGGGCTCTACCTCCAAGGCTTTGATAGGGTCCCGACGAACCGAGAAGCAATCCTGATAATACTGTCGTTCATAAAGGGTGACAACGCTGCAGGAAGGTTCGCCGACCTGTACACTCTCGAAGGTCTCTCCCTGGGGGAGACATTAAAAGAATTTCAGCGGCACCTAGAGCGCTCATTCCAACCGGCGGCCCTGGATAGACAGGCCGAAAAGAAGCTCCTTGCCATCAAGCAGGAGCGAGCCGAATCCGTTGAAGACTTCTTCATGCGGATGAAGCACTTGTCGATCAAAGCCGGTTGGTCGACAGAGACGCACGGGCGCATGCTTGTCAACCTCATGCAGGATGGGATCCGCAATGAGGTAGTAGAGTATGTAGAAAAAGCATTCCCCCTATACCTCGAGTCGCAAAACTTCGAGGAATGGGAACAAGCATTGGTCAAGGCCGATCAGGTCTTGGCCGAAATAAATGAGAGAAAGAAAGGGAGCGGGTACTTCACCTGTTTTAGACAGCAAGGGGCCCCAATGGGAAACCCCTCCAGTACCCCTCGCATCCAGGCACGAGATGCGGGAATGAGTGGTACTGCCCAGAGGGCATATCCCCAAGGCCAGTCGCGTCTGCTCCCCACCCCTCCTTCCACCTTGGGCTTCCAGGCCCCCGCTCCCGCCCCGGTCCCCACCAACCAAATAGGAACGTTTGGTGGCCAAGGAGTCCCAATGGACATCAGCATGGCTCGTGCTAAAGGTTTGTGCACCAGGTGTAGAAAACCCTGGCCGTGCAAAGAACACTTCCGCCTGCGATAACAAATAAGGGAAGTCGCAACTAAGGAAACGGTGCTAGACGCCATTTTGAAGCAGTTGGAGGAGATAAGGGCCGAAAATAGGGCCTTAAAGGAAAAGGTGGAGGGTTTTCAAAAAGAGGATTAGTAAAGAGTTATACTAGTCCTGTAACAATAGCATCGAAAAATAAATATGAAGTGTTAACCGTCGATGCAATGAGTGACTCAACCAAAAACCAAGAAACCACAGAAATAGTACGGACACTGCCCGTATGAAGGTCCTCAAAAAAAGCAAAAATACTGACAAGGGGATCTGAATCAGCCGCAGGTTTAGATCTATACGCGTCCGAAGATAAGGACATCCCCGCCCTAGCACAGGCGGTAATAAATACAAACATTCAATGTGCTATTTCTAAGGACGCATATGGCCAGATCGCCCCAAGAAGCGGTCTAGCAATAAAACAGAAGATACATGTAGGGGCAGGAGTAATAGACTCCGACTATCGAGGGGATCTGATGATCCTTTTGATCAACCAAGGAAGCGAACCCTTTAAGGTTCAACAGGGCGACAAGATTGCCCAGTTAATCATAGAAAAGATCCACAAACTCGAAGTAGTGGAGGTAGCGGAATTACCGACCACAAAAAGAGCCGACAAGGGATTCAGATCAACGGGAATAAGAGTTGTAGACACTAAAACCCGAATGATCCTAAAAAGGGACGAGATCATCACCAAAATGCCCCTTTCATCCAAAGAGCTGAAAACGACAAAACGACAAGGCTGGATGAACACAATCGATCCCTGGTCAATGGAGTGGATCAAAAGGAAGGTGAACGAACAAACTCCGAAACAAGCAAAAGAATTGCTAGGAGAGTTCGTACACCCAGAAAGACAACGAGAAGTGACAGATGACCTGCTGATCAATGTGAGGTCGACGGAATTGAAGATCGCTCAACTCATTATGAGAGAGCTCCAACGGAAACCGACCCGCGTTGACAGGACGCAGGAAAAGAAGGCCAACTCGTTGGAAAAAGACGTAACGATCAAGTTTGATGATAATCAAGAATTCATCATAACTGCCTTAGTAGATTCGGGTTGTACAGGGTCTAGCATAGATAAAGACTTTGTAAAGGAAAAAGGAGTGCCCACACATAAACTCCCTAGACCAATTCCAGTATACAACGCTGATGGAACCCCGAACTCAGCAGGCAGTATCGAAGAATTCGTCATGATACAACTAATTATCGACGATCGAAAAGAAAGAATTCCCCTGGCAGTGACATCTCTAGGAACCAACCCAATCTTCCTAGGACATGACTGGTTGAAACGAAACAACCCAACAATCGACTGGTCAAAAAATACCATCATCTTCTCCGAAACCACATCACCAGAAACCTCATTCTTTGACAAAGACACGGACAGAGTGTTCATGATCGACATCCATGAATACTGCAATGTGTCAACCGAAATTGCCTCTGCGGTCAACATGGCCAAAGAGAAGAAGACCTTCAAGGAATCGGTCCCAAGCAAATATCACGATTACAAGGATGTGTTTGCTAAAGAATCATTTGACGAACTACCTCCGCATCGACCTTGGGATCACACCATCGAACTTCTACTGGGAGACCATTCGATAGACTGCAAAACGTATAACCTATCCCCGGGAGAACAAAGAGAACTCGATGATTTCCTTGAAGAGAACTTGAAGTCCGGACGGATCCGCCCGTCCAAATCCCCATTCGCATCCCCCTTCTTCTTCGTAAAGAAAAAGGACGGAAGATTGAGACCAGTACAAGACTATCGGAAGCTAAACTCAATCACAGTCTGAAACCGATATCCCCTCCCGTTAATAAACAAGTTGGTAGATAAACTACGAAAAGCCAAATACTTTACCAAGCTCAACATTCGATGGGGGTATAACAACATTCGGATGAAGGAAGGGGATGAGTGGAAAGCAGCCTTCTGCACAAACAAAGGGCTCTTTGAGCCGTTAGTGATGTTCTTCAGATTAACGAATTCGCCGGCAACATTTCAGACGTATATGAATCACTTGTTTAGACAATTAATCAACCAAGGACAAGTGATAGTATATATGGACGATATAATGATATATTCGACCAATCTGGATGAACATCGAAAAATAGTGCGTGAAGTACTAGAAATCCTGAGAGAGAATAAGCTGTCGGTAAAACACGACAAATGCAACTTCGAAACAACCAGTACTGAATACCTGGGACTCATCGTCTCGGAAAACAAAGTCGCTATGGACCCAACAAAAACCCAAGCAATAGAATCCTGGCCGGTACCAACAACCAGGAAACAATTGCGAGCGTTCTTAGGGTTCTTGAATTTCTACCGACGCTTTGTTAAAAATTTCTCATCCATCGCTAAACCGTTAAATGCATTAACGTCAGAAAAGAAAGACTTCGAATGGAAGGAGGAGCACACAATAGCCTTCCAAGAATTAAAAAAGGCATTACTATCGGCAGACACACTTGCCATGCCAACTGATGAAGACCCATATTGGATTGAAACCAATGGATCAGGAGTAGGATTGGGAGCCGTTCTCTCCCAAAAACAAGACAATGTTTGGTGACCAATTGCCTTCGCATCACGCTCCCTTCTGGAAGCAGAACGAAACTACCACGCCAATGACTTAGAAATGGCAGGGGTGATGTTTGCACTGAAAGAATGGCAACACTACTTGCTTGGCGCCAAACACCCATTCGAGATCTGGACGGATCACAAGAATCTGGAATTCTTCCGAAAACCCCAGGATCTGTCTCGACGACAAGCCCGTTGGCAACGAGACATCCAGGAGTACGATTTCACGTTCATACATTGTCCAGGAAAAACCAACCTGGCCGATCCTCTGTCCAGGAGGCCAGACTATGAAAAGGGGGTAGAACTCGACAACACCAGTTCAATCATGCTACCAACCCACCTTTTCACCCCTGAAAATGCCATAGTAGTACGAAACCTCACCACCACTGAGCAAAAAATAAAAAATGCTCAAAACATGGTGGAAGAAGGAGTATGAAAGGCATTAAAAGAAAACAAAGGACATTGGAGTGTAAACAAAGAAGGGATAGTACAATGGAAGGACAAATTATATGTACCGAAACTTCCCTCCCTACGAAATTCACTACTCCAACAATTTCACGACCACCCCATCGCAGGACATCCTGGAGAAAAAAGAACCTATTCACTTCTCCACAACACATACCATTGGCCCTCAATGAAACAAGATGTCCAAGCATTCATAAAAGGATGTCCAACCTGTCAACAAACGAAACCGAAAACTACCAAACACACAACTCCTCTACATCCCCATGCGGCGCCGGAAAACCCATGGGAAGTAATTTCAGTTGACATTATTGGACCCCTTCCCGAATCCAACGGATACAATGCTATTCTGGTAGTCATAGACAAATTCTCGAAAATGGTCCATGCATTCCCTACCACGAATAATGTAACCTCAAAAGCAGTAGCAGAAATTTATCGAGATAACATCTTCAAATTACATGGAACACCAAAAAAGATAATATCCAATAGAGGTTCACAATTCGTATCGACCTTCATACGAGATTTGTTGGCTTTACTAAGAATAGAACTCAATCCATCCACAGCCTACCACCCCCAAACGGATGGACAAACAGAATGAATGAATGCAGTAATAGAACAGTATTTAAGAATCTACGTAAATTATAGACAAACAGACTGGTCAGAATGGTTGGCAATAGCAGAGTTTGCAATAAATCAAAGGACAAATGAATCGACAGGTTTTTCCCCATTTATATTAAATTACGGACATCAACCTACTATACAAACAAATCATAGAATACAACCCCGGAATGAGTCTGCAGAACAATTTGTAAAGTACATGACGGAGACGAGGAAGATAGCAGAAGAAGCTATCAAAAAAGCAGGAGAAAGAATGAAGAAAAATCATGACAAACGGGCCAAAACCAAACCCAACTTCAAAGAAGGTGATCTAGTTCTTATCGATGCAAACTACGTAAAAACGGATCGACCAACTAAGAAGTTAGATGACCGATATTACGGCCCTTTCAAGGTCATGAAGAAAATAGGAGAGGGAGCATATAAATTAAAGTTGGATCCTAAATGGAAAGGAATACATCCGGTATTCAACGAATCCCGCATATTCCCTTATCACAAACCCTCCGCAGAGGTCCAACAAAGCATACCCCCAATTCCTGATGTCGTCGAAGGAGTGGAAGAATACGAAGTCGAACAAGTACTAGACTCACGAGTAAAAAGAGGACAACTGGAGTACTTAATCCATTGGAAAGGTTTTCCCAGAGAGGAATGAGAATGGATAAAAGCCTCCAAGTTGATTCACGCGGCAGATGCAATAAAAGAATTCCATCATCAAAATCCCGACGCACCACGAGCACACATCACTATACCCGCCAGAACCAATCAGATGACCACATCTGACCCCCCATGCTCGTGCCCTATCTGCCGCAAGGAACCAATACCTATCCCAACCACCTCAATACTCATGTCGCCTGACTTCCTCAACTTCCAGAAAACTGTCTCATGCCGGCTGGGACATCCGGCCATGAAAAGGGGGTAATGTCACGCTCCATTCATTTCCGTTATAGAACAGTCTGGTCCACTACGTCATGAAGACGTCATCCTATGTCATACATCCAGACCCTACATCATACATCCAGACCCTATGTCATCCTACGTCACTAACACGTGTAGTACAATATATAAGTAGTGGTAGTATCTTGTAACGAATCCCTAGTTGCAGAATATTATCACCTTTGCTATCATTTGGGTTACTTCAACCCTTGTGAGAACTCAGGGCGTAACACGGCCCTTGACCTCACAGAACTTGCATTCATGAGCTTAGTGCACTCATTCCCGATCACTCACGGAGATCTTTCGTGTGTAAGCTGATCAAAACCATATGGTGTTTTGTTTCGAGTTGACGCTGACACAGAGCAACGTCCTCCCTGATGACAACTACACCGCATGCCTGACCGATTTTGGATATGCATCTATGGTCGGGGATTTACCCGAGGCTTCATGATACCTTCAAATGACCACAATGAGGCCTGGAACCCTGCGATGGACCCCGCCGGAACACTTTCCAACTGACCCAGAGCAGACGATAAAAATCACCACCCAAAGCGACATGTATTCATTCGGGAGCATGGGGCTATTTGCAGGTGTAGTATATTGGACTTTATTCGTGCGCTGATTCATTTCCAGGTGCTGTCCGGGGTACACCCGTGGTCAGAGATCCAGCACGACACCGCGGTGATCATACAGCTGTCGCAGAGAAAGAAGCATAAAAGGCCTTCGTCGCGTCCAATCGAAGACCAGCATTTGGAGCTCATCCAGCGCTGTTGGTCATCTGTAAACGATAGGCCTTGTGCTACGGATGTGACATCTTCTCTTCAATGATCGTTACACTCAGTCCCGTCTTGTGTTCCTCTTGTCGATATTCTTGGCAGACCGTCTCGTTCCAACATGGCCCCTCTACACTCGAGCACTGCTGTAACATCCACACCTGAGGTGCCAAATAACAGCTCTCCACAGGTGGCATTGCAGAATGGAAAGCGACTGAGAAGTCCTGAACTGACTACCACCGATGCTGCCGTCAATGGAAGTGGTTTTGTTGGTCGACCCCAAATCTCTTGTAAAAATTGCCAGTTGACGAATGCCCTGATTTGGAGGAGTGACCCAGAGGGATGGCCGCTCTGTAAGTCGTCGCATCCATCCTTGCTCAACACTCCATTTATCGATGGGTCTGACAGGCAATGCCTGTGGCCTTTTCTTTGTGAGCATAACCTATGCATTTCCGTCGCCAAATCCTGACTATTGTCTGTGTAGAAACTGCATAGCGTCGTCCGCCCGTTGTCGCTTAGGACGGATGTTATCAAGAAAAGGTTGGGACTTGCGCCTGGTCGAGGCGCATCCCGTCACTCACGTGTGCTTGCAGGAAACGGGCAGCGAGCAGGACTTCGCACACCGCCGTCATGGTGACGTCGACGAAGAGACAATGGAAGGCACCACAGGACTTGCCAAGCCCTCCTTCCACGTGTTGACGTTGAGGAACAGGTTGTGTACATAGCTCCTCTGATGTGTTGACGTGAAGTCTGAAGCTCCTGGCTCTGTCTGCAGATAGTGTTTGTCAGTCCCTAGAGCCCTCATACACGCGTTTTCTTGAACAAGGGATACGATTGAGATGTTCGTCACTCACACAGTCTGTTGAGAATAAGCAACACTGACCATGCAACGGTTCATCATACTTACCTCTACATAACAGTACAAGGTCATACTTTGAACTTCTGCAAATACCTCCTTGGCACGTATGACATTCGGTTACCAGCTATCCATTTCACTGATGCCTCGCTCAGCACGCCGTTACGTTCATCGACGAGCCTGATAGGCAATGCCTGTGGCTTTTTTCTTAGTGAGCGCGGCCGAGGCATTGCCGGTGCCGAACTTCTGACTGCTATCTGTGTATAAACTGCATGAAACCGTCCGCCCGTTGTTGCTTGGGACGTGTGTCATTGAGAAAAGGTTGGGACTCTCACCCCTAGTCGGGGCGTATCTCGTTACTCACGCGTGTGCCTGCAGGAAACGGGCAGTGAGCGGGGCTTCGCTATCACTGTGACGCCAACGAAGAGACAGCTGAAGGCATCACAGGACTTTCCAAGCCCTCCTTCCACGTGTTGACGTCGAGTCTGTACTGTACGATGGGGATACCTCTATGTGTCTGTAATTCATAACACACGGTCCGTCGGATCGCTCGACTATCGAGAACGAGCAACACTGACTACACAACGGTTCACCATAACTTCACATAACAGTACAAGATCATACTTTCGCCTACAAACTCGTCTTTGGCACGCTACTAGGACTTCGGCTCCAGCAATCGGCGACTTCACTCCTCCAAGTATTCATTGAGGATTGTCTTCCCTTCCACAGTCTTTTCAACCTCGTCGATTTCTTGTTGAGACTCCTTCGGGTGATCGAGCGCCCACTTGATCTCTGCAAAAATAGGGTCGTCATACCACAGCTCCTCCTCTCCTTTCACATGTAGCCCGAGGCTGATCAGGATAGCCTTTTCTTGCTTCGGGATGGTCACCCCCACGAGATCCAGGTAATACTTGCTGTGCTGCGGGAAAGCAAGCTCGAGGAACTCCTTTGGTGACCTCGGAACGGTTTCCGGCTTGACCCCCGTGAAGTACTGGCTAGGGAGGGGCATGTACGTCACGCGTGAAAACTCGGACTTGCGGGCGAGCACCCCTATGGTGAGCTTGACGAGCATTGGGGCCGGTCGACCGTAGATGACAGGGACGTTCTTCAAGTTCTGTTGTGGAGAGAGCCTCGCGTTGGTGGACCACGCTTGCGGGACGATGTCAAGCGTGTTGACCAAGTTCGCGTTCCAGCTCTGGTAATCGTTCTCCGGTCGGGAGGACGGTCTGCGCGGCAGGGTGTCCACGAAGAGGTCCCTGAAGGCGACGTCCCCAGGGCTAGCCCCAGCGGAGGGGTACGTCAATGTAGCGTCTGCGGGGATGATCCCGGAAAGAACGAGGGCGAGGGCGAGAGTGGGAGACAAGGCACCGCCGAGACTGTGTCCCGTAGTGATGAACCTCGGGGAACTGGACCTGTCGACACCTTTGAGGAAATCGAGGATCTTCGTACCTTCCGATGCGGCGCCCTTTCGAGGGGGTTCGCTCGCAAGGATATGCACGCCCGTCGCGGTCCCCCTGGAGATATAGGGTCGGTCTAGTCTTATCTTATCTCTGGGAGTGGGTATAGGCGCGTTTTGAATTCCCTGCTCCACCCAAGCCCGAAAGTCGACGACAGAGCTCACGTCAAAGTCTTGGATCCACGCAGGCGCGGAAAAAGTGGGAGTGCCAGCGACAGCGATGACGTAGGTAGGGCGTACAGATCCGTCCTCGAACTCGAGAGCCGGGTGAAAAGCGACGAACCATACGTTGTCTGGACCAGTCTTTGCCCCCGGTAGAAATTCTTTCCGCACAGTTGGGCCCCATACGACCTCCCACAACTTGCCATCGGGGCCAAGAGACGGGAACAGTTTATCTACTAAATAAGACTGAAGCACCTGTTGGAGAGCTTCCTCACTTCCCGTACAGCCGAGGATTGCATTGGAAGCGAGCGACAGAGAAAAGACTTTCTGGAAGACATTGAGCGTGTCGGGCATTGGGGAGGTGGATTACGATGGCGGGGGTAGAACTGTGTATGGAGCGTACCTGGATGCGGTAGGGGTGAAGGTGAGTAATATGTAGCTACTCCCAATTTATGGTACTTACTGAAAACCTGGAGAAAAAGCGTCGGCTCGAATCCCCGAGAAACCAGGCGACTTTATAGTCCAGTGCCACGAAATAACATCCATATCTTACCTATTATCAATTAACAATGCTTACCAGGAACTTGCGGCAAGGCGTCTACAAGCATGTAATGCACGGGTGGCAGAAAACGTGATGGATCCTGGAAGCTCATAGATAACAATCTCGGAACTACAGCGCACTGCATTTCGACTGATGCTCCATGAAATCAACACAGGATCAGGAGCCTGCGGAATGGCGTCCGCCCGACTTCCCGTGCTTAATGTACATCGCACGGGTTGCAGAAACGTGTGAGTTCTAGAAGCCCGTGGATAAAATTATAACTGTTCCTCTGACATGCTCGGCACCTGGACTTGCTTTGCATCGAAGTTCCTTCGAAGAGTTGATTCCCTTGCACGACATGCAACTTCTTGGGTGCTAGAAACCATACCCAAGGTGATGGACCTTAGGCACGGCCTCTGTGGTACGGGCTGATTGCATCTCCCTCCCTTGATGTTCCATAGGCTTGTGTCAGACGGACGACTAACCTATTTCAAGCTTTCAAGATGCTCTCCGGGAACCCGTGGCAGGGTGTCTACCTTGCTCCACGCACATGACATGTACCGCATGGGTGGCAGAAACTTCGTGAGTTCTGGAAGCTCATGTATATTATGACCATTTCTGTGACATGCGAGGCACCGGGACTTACCTTGTATCACATTTTCTTCGAGGCGTTGATTCCCTGAGCACTGGAAGCCACGCTCAGGGTGGTGGTCGCGGTCTCTGTGATACGCTCTGATTCCACTGAGTCTTTTTGATTCCCCACTGCCTTGTGCCAGGAGAACGATGCCAAAGTTTCAAAACACTCACCGGGGATTTGCGGCATAGGCTTCGCAATATGAACCTTTAGAATCAACAAGAATCTCGAAGTGTCCGAGGGCATCCTGGCGCAACCGCGATGCTCCTCGGAAAGGACGGATAACCGATCGGCCCCAGTAGGCGATTGCGTGCAGTAGAATAACCTTCCTTTTTCATTTGCCATGTGAGGATGAGGCTGGAGCGCCGGAACGCCTGGTGGGAGGAATACCATGTCAAGGTTGGTTCGGTAAATCGACCCTCTGCGATTCCAGGGGTCACGGCACGCTATTATGCTAAGAAAGCGACGCGTATGTGGGTCTGCCCATAAGCTACTTTGCCGGTGGGGGAGCGTGAGTTGTCACATCCGATTTGCACGAGAACGACATCTTGCAGCGTATTTCCGCCGGCGACTCGCCTTGTGATCAAGTGTACAGACGGTTCCCAAGGGGAAGGCGAGACGTGTGATCGCCTGTGGGAAGTCAGAGGGAGTGATGGTCGAGATCTAGCTCGAGAACGCCTAGCCCCGAAGCATATCACTGACAGGCATGTTGTATATCATCACGGCTCTCCTGAGCCGCTGTCCGCATTATGCTGCGTTCCCAGCATTGACGGTAGCCGGCCCGCCGTATATTCGCGACGGACTCAGAAAAGTGAGATTATCCCAATAATCGGGCGATGCATTGAACGGAGGTGGGAACAGAATGTGTGATGATAAAAAGGTTCGTCTGACGATCATCCTGTCCACCAGCCTGTCCTCGTCCCGCGGTCTCCAAGGTCTCTGTAACCAGACATGAACAGGGTTCCTGGAAGAAGCAAGAAAGGATTACACGCACTGCCGACTATTTTGGACGCGCAAGAACAGCCAGTCGACCGCCTCGCGCACACCTTGCCTGCATGATCCGTGCGCGCTGAACCAGACCGACGGACGACGACGACGTAGCAAGGCACACGTACCCTTCCAATGCCGACACGCCCAGCACCTCCAAGCTCGCAATCCGCCTCTTCTTCCGCTCCTCTTCCTCGCCTTCCTCCTCCGCGTAGCGCCTCCGAGCGCTGTCCCGTCGATGATGGTCCCATACTTCGTAGTCCTGACGAATCTCGGTCGCGGACAAACTCGTGGGCGTGTCTTGTTTGTTCGCTAGGAGGAGGAGCGGAACGTTGAGGATGCGAGGCGAGGACAGGACCGAGTCTGTCACGTACGCGCGCGCGCGAGAGAGAGAGACAAGGTCAGCGAGACGAACGGGCGAATGCAGTGCGCCTGCGAAACGCACCAAACACCTCCCAGCCTTCCCCGAGCCTCTCCCTGTCCTGCGCATCGATCACGTAGACGACGGCGTGGCAGTCTTCGTAGTACCGGTTCCATATCGACCGAATGCCTCTCTGGCCTCCGAGGTCGAAAAAGTTGAGGATCGTGGAAGGGAGGGAGACCTTGCCCACTGACGACGACGATGACGACGACGAATGTGAACACGTAGGAAAAGAAGAGAGAGGAAGGTTGACGTACTGTTCTGCCCGACTGTCGGTCCTATCTTTGATGGATCGAGGCCGGGCGTGTCGTTATAGAGCGTCTTGATCTTTTCGAGCAACGTCTACCGAGCGTACGCGTGCTCCGACTGAGGAGTACTACTACATGAAAACGACCAAGCTCACCGTTTTCCCAGCGCCGTCGAGGCCAATGATGATGACCGAAAATTCTTCTTTCCTGTGGCATTCGGCGACGAGCTGGGGCATGCGCTGAAGGACACTGCTCACCGAGTCAGGTATTCGTGCAGGCCCTTGAGGAGGTGGTACATGGTCAACCAGAGTCAGCAGCATTAGTACAACTTGAAACACAACCACCACCAACTGGACTACACTACAAAGAACGGGATTGTACGGACTTTACTTCACGCTCATCGTGGTGCCAGTATGACCCGACACGGTCACTGTTGGCGACAGTCAGGGCAGCACCCCTTCGTCGACAAGATTACAGATGGGTGTGGTCTCACCGGATACGATTAGATTGATCTGAATGCTACACACAAAGCAGATGTACATCGGTGATGGTCATGTGCGGAGAAAACGTGTGTTGCGAGAGTCGAATAAATACAGTCCGGGTCGATGAAATCTGGCAAGAAAAAAGAAAGGAAGAGAGAGAATTGTACGAAAAAAAGAGTCAATCGCTCAGGGCAACCGCCAACCTATTGGTCCTGCCAGGCGAGTCCTGAATGACTCAACTCTCAGCTACAGCAGCTGACCCATGAAGGGCGTCCGGACCAACCCCCGAGGTCGACGCCATCAAAAGTTCAAGCTCACTTGCACACGTCCAGGTATGTCGCATTCTATTCGATGATCCATTTCCGAACAGCTTCTTTCACGAGTCTAGCCATTTCCTCCTTTGCCTGCTTCTTTGCGCTGTCCGTGATCCCGACGAGCTTGTCGAGCGCACGCGGGGACGTGATGAGGGGGTCGAATTCAAGAAGATGACCATCCTTCGTGGGTATCGACACCAGCGCCGAGGTAGAACTTGCGCTGTTCGACAGTGGCGGAAGAGAGTCGGTCGAAGGAAGAGGTTGCGTTCGTGACCGTGAGTGTGCAGAGTGGGGAACTGCATTTTGCGTCTGAGAGTTGGTGCGCGAATGCGTTCGAGGGGGTGTCCCATTCGATGATGGTTTGGCCGAGGACGAGGAAGAGGACGAGGCAAGGCTACCGGAGGGATCGTGTCGGATGACGATGCTGTTGACGCGACTCAATGTCTTGGACGCATGTTTGTCCGCTTGTTTCTTCTTGCCTTTTCCTTGGAGAAGAGATTCCTCTTCTTCGACGCCTCCCCCGGCAAACCAACCTAGCCCGAGGGTATATGGATTAGCAAGCGGGGATCCATTGACGCTGAGCATGCTTTCATCGCGGCGAGGTGCACGCAATGTCGGATATATGGGTGCTTTGGGGGGTAGCATGGTTGGATTAAAGGTCGCGCTGGAGGGCGGACGAGTCCGTTGATTCGTGGTCCCGTTCGTATGGGGTTGCTTACTCGGTGATGTGGCGCGGACGGGGGGAAACAGGGGTGGCTTATTGAGTTTCTGTGGACCCGGCGAGGGCTTGGGGATTGACGGGCGCGTCGTCGTCTTGAGAGCGCCCGGCGTACGGTTGGCAACAAATGCTCGCGGTGCATTCGCGGTGGTCTTTTTCGGTGTAGCTATCGCTACTCGTGCTGCGTGGCATGTAACCACGGTCAGTCCAGCCTGGGCAGAAAACAAAAGCCAAACTAACCATTCTTTGCGGCTCTGACTGGGTCACCTTCCTGCACCTGCACAGATCCAGACGCCTCTGCTTCCTCCTGCGCCGCCGCCCACTTTCGCTTGCGCGTATCCCTATCGATCTCGAACTCTGTCACGCCTACGCGTTCGCTCTGTAAGCCCCGCAAGCACGCCTGAATGTCCCCGTTGTACTTGTCCGCGAAATCGCCCATGGTGACCCCCCGAACGAGCTTTGGGATGCGTGAGATGAGACCCTCTTGGTGGAGTCGAAAGTTTTCGAGCGCGATGGCGAGCCATTCTTCGAGTTGGCGGACGCGATGCTCGACTGCGTGGCATCGATGTCGGTAGCGATGATAGCATCAAACAAGTGTCGTCGAGCGCAAAAAGATGCGTAGTGCGAAAGCGAAGTGGCATTGAGGCAACGACACAGGGAACGGACGGGTGTCCATACCTTCGATGTCGAGGTTCTTGATGAGCTGTTGTTTCTCTTCGGACGTGTATTTACGCGTCCCTTTCATGGTCATTTAACGTCCTCTTGTTCGTTCGTATTCGACGCCCGTGTCGACGCGCTTGACCCAGTGACAGCAAGGCGCGGCTAAGGCGTTTTTCAAGAGGGTATTTTAATCACGTGACTGGGGTACCCCTTCATCGCGCAAGTGCGAGTAACATTGGACTGTTTTTTTTTTGTTCCTTCTTTTCTGTCCAAGTTCGAATGCAGACGCTGCAGCGGAATGCGGCTATTTCACGACTCGCGCTAATTGTCGCTGGAAGACGCGTCGTGCCGCGACTTCATGTCCGGACGTTGCGTGTCTCGCTGTCTTGTGCAGCAGAACCCGTCCCCGACGTTCCCCAACCACTTGTACGCCACGACGACCCTGCTTCAGAGCTGCACGCTCCGAAACAGCCCAAGAAGAAGAAAAAAGGACCGTCTCCATCGCCGACATCACCCCAACCGTCCACACCTTTGCCGAAGCCCAAGGGGAAGAAACCGTCCTCTACGACTCGGAAGAAATCCAAATGCACGCAGGTAGTCGATGGAGACTCTAAGCGCTCCAAATCAGAGCGTAAGACCAAAAAACAATCCACGGGGCGCCCGCGCAAGGTACCACAGGACCGGATGAGTGCTGGTAGTGGTTTCGTCACAGACGACTGGGGAAAGGATGGTGTGTCTGCTTCTGTGGATTCCTAAATAGGGTTCATCCTCCTACCGTGCAGAGCTCGCACCGTCGCCGACTACGACGAGGCGTCATACCTCATCCAAGCTCCGGCCTAGAAAGGATATATCTAATCCGTCGTCGAGCCGTGCACTTCCTCCGCACCGTATCCCTTATGTGCGTCGCACGGAAGGTTACATCTCTGACGAGACCGAACAATGTGACAGTGTTCTCCGAGGTAAGCCGTTCGGTACGATCCATGCGATGTATGCCACAGCTTTCATGGCATGTCTCGTAGATGTCAAATCACCCTCGGAACACAAGCCTATCGCTCAGCTTGCGCATGGCCTTGATCGCGTGCTATTCAAGTCAGTGACCTTTCGATCGCTTTGCTTCTCGCGCTCAACGTACATCGTGTCGTCGCCACGTTGAACATTGTGGCCTCGCACTAGCCCAGGCGTATATTGGCTTCGGGACCCTCGTTCTCGTATTTACAACTTTACACCATGGCTGGAATCCATACCTCCCGTCACCGACTTTGCGTTCGAGCGCGTCACAGGATTTGTTAGGAGCTCAAAGGACGATGTATGTAGCCGACGTGTTGCTCCGTCACCCGTACACCTCACTTTTATGTATCGGACAGGACCTTTGGAAGATTGCCAAACAGCACAAACGGCCGTTTGCAGGGTCGACGTCTTCGTTGACGGGTCTCTTGAGCCATTGTTACTTTTTGATTTCTGGAGACAAAGACGTGGATACGAGTTCGTTGAGTCGTGCGTTTCTTCACCAGGTGAGGGTCATTTGACACCGTCATCCGTGTACCTGTACTTTTGCGTCTCCCGCGGGTCGATCACACGCCCATTGGCCGTGAAACGTTGACGCTTGAAATTAACAACCTGTGTTAGCCAACGAATTTCACCCCTGGCCAGCGCATGCCTACATCTGTGGTGCTCAATTATAAGGATGGAGTGTGGCTGATCGACTCTGACAAGACGGAAGAGCTGGGCGAGAAAAATGTGCTGACATGGATGGTAGGTTGACTGATCGATGCTGGTTTGCAATGCAAGTTCATCCACTGACCCCGATGTAGGGAACGATGCTCGAGAAGTTTTTGACCGTCTCCGAAGGAGAGTTCAAGGGGCTATTACGTTCCGCTCCAGCTATCGAAGAAAATTCCGACTCGCGGCGGGAGGCTTATCGCTATGCGATGGTGAGTATTCTTATGAGACCACTTTAATTGTTTGTTTTATTCTTATATGGCATGCTTTCGTGGTTCGACCCAGTCCGACCGGTTTGTCATGCGCTCTCAGCTTGATTGCGTTGACTCTCGACTACCGGGAACCGGTGTCTTTGACATCAAGACGCGTGCTGCTGTCCCTATTCGATTGGATATTCTTAATTACGAGGCAAGGCAAAACGGCGTTTTGTATTGGCAATTGAAATGACGGCCGCGATTGCACTGGCAGGAGAACTCGGGATATCTGATCAAAACCCTGACTGGTCCTCTTGAAAGCTTTGAAAAGGAATACTACGACCTTGTCCGAAGCGCTTTCCTGAAATACAGGTGACCCTTGTTCCACTCCTGTCATCGCCCAATATTCTTATGGCTTGGCTAGCTTCCAAGCACGCATCGGTAACATGGACGGCATCTTGGTCGCATACCATAATACGGCGCGGATTTTTGGCTTCCAGTATGTCTCTTTGGAGGAGATGGAGGAAAAGTTGTATGGTTCGGGTAACGGCACGAGAGTGTTTAACAAGTGCGTGTGTTTACTGGAGAAGGTACTGAGCGATATCGTGTCCATCTATGGGGAACGGGTGAGTTCCTTCCGTTCTTTCTCCTATCGTTCCCGTCGAGTTGCAGTACAAAATGTACTGAGTCCGATTTTCAGAGCGTCAGGTGCACTTTCGAGACGCGCGAGTTGAGCCAGGAGTTGAATGTGTGGATCCAACCCGTCGAATGGGACGAACAGGTGGAGGGAAGACCGTGTCCAATCACGGAGATCGATATTGGAGTGGTGAGTTACCTGGAGAGTGAGGAAGTAAAGGGCTCCAAGGCAGTCTCGGACGGTCGGGGATGTGAGTGAATTTTGAAGGGACAATTTTCGGGATAACTCGCTCACCTCGGTCCCTGTGTCGGCAGGGGTACTCCACTGGACGTTGTCCGAGTCTGCTCTTGACGCGGATGAGATACGTCGACGACTCGAGGCTTCACGCGATCGCCAGTTCAGAGCGCTTAATTTCCCTGCTGGCGTGAAGACGACCGAAGAGATGGAAAAGCTATGGGCGAAAATTGACTTTGGCGGCAAGCAGAGTGTACAAGAGATGGTTGTTGCGATGAAGGGGCTTGCCTCACAACCTGGGTACGTCCTGGCGTTGACTTTCGATTCTTCATTCCTTTGACCAGGAATGTTTTGACAAGCAATGCGGTTTTGAACACACGGTCCGTGACCGGGGAGGACGGGTTGGCACCCGGAAGGAGTGAGAGTGGCAGCGCGAGTGCATCGCCTGCAGAAGTGCAAGACACGCACGACCTTGCACCGTCCTCCTCGTGCGGTCCTGCGTCGCCGTCTGCCCGTCCGTCGACCTTGGCTTCGTCCTCGTCCCTCAGCTTCCGTGAGCCTGGCAAGGCCATCAGGCAGCTTCGACAGCTTGCGCTTCAGGGTCGCGAAGAGACGTTGCGGGAGGAGGCTGAGGGAAGGGAGAAAGTCGTGTGGGGTTCGGTAGATAATTGGCGGGATGCACAGGTGTGGCGTGAGCGGGGAAACAAAGACCGAGGCCGAGACGGAGACGGGGACAGGGAATGTGTCACACTGGGTACTGGCGGTGGAACGTTGCCGAATGAAGATGACTTACAGGCGTCTTCTGAGGTGGACGGCGTTCCGGTGGTGGTAGCTGATGGGGGTGTGTCTGAGTCTGCGCTTGGGGTTGGGAAGGAGGATATTGGGCAAGACGAACGGACACGAGACCACGAACTCTAGATTTGGCATCGTCGATTCAATTGCACGCAGTCCTTTGCAGGTTCGCAAGTTCTGTATCACGCAGCCAGAGAAGCAATGTCGTAACACAGTGGGGAAATCACTTCAGGTCCAAGTCACACGACTCGGCGAGCCTGTCTCACAAGGCACGAGCTTGATAGACTGCTCGTTGTCTCGCATTATAGATTTCTATTTGAACGCTGGTCGGGCTTGTCACTGGCCGTACCTGCATCATCAAATATGTACGACTGAAAAGTACTTGTCGGCGCCTGGCAGCGCCACTCGGTGGCGACTCCCGCATAGTGGAAAGTTTGGTATTGAGATTCCCGGAACACGCACGCCTCGCTTCATTTGCATACCGATTCCCTGCCACGTGCATTCGCGGGTGAGCTTCTTCGCCACCCCAGGTTCATATAAATACCTGTTCGTCCTACTTTCAACTCTTTCTCCCTCGGCCCACCCATCATGTCCGACCCACACACAGAAGCCGAAAAATTCGGCCATGACCAAACCTCTGAAACCTCTGATTCGCAGCAGCCCGCGGTGTTCGAGCCCCTGACGGGATGGCGAGGCATCTACCACCACCCAGTCCTGCAGGTCGCGCTGCTCGGCTTCGTCTGCTTCATGTGTCCTGGTATGTTCAACGCGCTCACCGGTCTTGGTGGAGGCGGACAGGTGAACACGACGGACCAAGCCAACGCTAATGCCGCGTTATATTCCACCTTTGCCTTCTTTGGATTCTTTTCGGGGTGAGCAGGTCGTGGCTCGCGCCTCCGTGTTACTGAACCTCCCAACCCCCATCAAAGCACGATCAACAACTTTTTGGGCCCACGACTAACGCTCACATTGGGCACGCTGGGATACTCTCTCTACATCGCTTCCTTTTTGTACGACACCTTTTTCGCGCCAGTGTGGAATCACTGACAATAAAAAAAACAAAAAACTGTCAGGGCTGTGAACATTCACCCCGATGCAGGCGCGTTCGTCGTTACAGCGGGTGCTATCCTTGGCATTTCTGCGGCGTTGCTATGGACCGCACAGGGTTCTTTGATGATGGCCTACCCCACCGAAGCTCAAAAGGGTGCTTTCATTGGGATATTCTGGGCAATTTTCAACTTGGGCGGCGTGGTCGGCTCTGCCGTCGCGTTGGGGCAGAATTTCAACTCCAAGGTGCGTCGGGTCCGCTTGGTCGGTCCGTTCTCGTCGCTTATGATCCTCGTAGGCGGGATCAGGTATGGCTCGCCTGACCCTGAAAAAAGCTGTTGCGCTGACGCGAATCTTATCCACTCATCAGTCGATAACGCAACTTACGTGAGTGACGGCAAAGAAAAACGATGTGACGCGCTGACGAGCCATCTTGTAGATCGTGTTTTTGATCCTCACTCTTGTTGGGGTCGTCCTGACAGCTTTCATGGCCGATCCGTACAAGATGGTCCGTACCGATGGCACGAGAGTATTGCGGACCGAGCAACCTTCTTGGAAAACTGAATTTATCAGCCTCTTCGTCGCCCTGAAAGAGGACCCGTGGATTCTGCTGTTGTTCCCCATGTTCTTCGCGTCAAACTATTTCTACACCTGGCGTCAGTCCCCCTTCTTTCCATCTTTCCAACTTGTCTGTTCGTCTAAAGCTGACTCGTAACCACTATGGGGGATGACATAGAATTCAACGATTACAACGGGGCCATCTTTACGATCCGAGCACGGGGTTTGAACAATTTTGTGTATTGGACGGCGCAGATCTTTAGTTCGCTGTTCATCGGGTACGTCATCCTCGACCAAAAGCGGTACCGGCGTAGGGTTCGGGCCTTTGCTGGATGGCTCATCGTGTTCGCAATGGTGTTTGTCGTGCACATCTGGGCCTACTTTTACCAAAGGTGAGCGGACGGACGACGTTATTCGCGCGCATTGCGTCTGACTGCCATCGTTCTCTCTCCCCTACTAGGACGTACACGCGGGGCAGCGTATCGCCTGCAACGGCCATCGACATTTACAGCAAAGACTACCCGGCGCACGTGTGGCTGATGATCTTTTACGGGTTCCTGGACTCGATGTGGCAAACATACGCGTACTGGCTGATGGGCGCCATGTCCAACAACCTGGCGAAGCTCGCCGTGTTCACCGGGTTTTGTGAGTGACGCGCATGGTCGTCCCTGTGACCGTGATCTCAACTCCTGCTCGCACAGACAAGTCTCTGCAGTCGTGCGGTTCAGCAGGCGTATGGCGTGCCGACGCCGTCGGGCTACCGTATGTCTTTCTGATGCACGACCTCTCCACGTTGGTTTCTGAACCGGGTTGCTGCCACACAGGTACCTGAACATCTTCCTCTCGACGTGGGGGTTGACTGCAGCCGGGATGGTGTTTGCTCTGCCCATGGTCTACTATCGCGTGCGCGACCACACGGAGGAGAACGAAGAGAGGTGAGTGGCGTCAGGCCGTCGTCTTGCAGAGCTGATGCTTGTCATGTACAGTAACCTCTCTGTCGAGACTGAGAAACCTTGAGAAGATGCAAAGAGGGACAAGGGGGAAGTCAATGGGATTTGGATGTCTTCTTTTTTCTTTGTATGGCCCTTATTTTGGGGAGTACTTGATCTATGTTATGGGCACAAGATGAAAAGAAAAGTGCAGTCATCCACTGGCACTTGAAACAGTCGTTTTGTATATGTTATAGCAAATATAACTTTGCAATTTATGAGTGTGATGTGTGTAGTACAAAACCTAGCCTTGCTGTCTTACAGAGGTGAGGGTGGGGGACTTGACTTTAACTGCCACACACAATAGTGAGTGGACAAGCAGCCAAAGCTGAGTACTTGAGATATTTGCTTGGTCTTTATTTATATACTGTAGTTTATATTTTCTAATCAGAAGGGTCAGATTTATATAGTGATTAACTATTGTTTGTATGTGTTTGTACATTGGTCCAAAGAGTAAATACTCTTATAAGGGGAGTAATGACCATAGTGGGGATATTTTCTAAAATAGAATTATATAAAGTACATACAGGGGCTCAAAAAGTATTCCAATATTTGGTCATTTTGGAAAAATTGTACTAGTATAACACAACAAGAGCAAGTAGAGCCAAATAATTGCAGAGATTTAATATATAGACTGTTTGTCAAGTCCAGGTTTTCTGGAGTCAAGTCTAACTGGAGGATGAGTTTGTCTAGTGGAGAAAGAGATTAGGGCAGAGGAGGACCAAAGTCTAGATAGGAGAATCAAGGAGAAGGGATATAGGGGTGAGGATGTTGATACAGACTTGTGTGTTGTGCCCTTGTACAGTTCCAGATCCTCATATTTTAGAGAGATGGAATAGAGATTGGAGATTGGACAAATGGGAGGAGAGATTTAGTTTAATATTCATACTAAGGAGAAAGTACAGGAGGAGTGAGGGATTAAATACTAAAGTCATAAGGCATGAGAAGACATGAAACAGAGGTGAACATGTAGTAGATAGTCAATATGAAACAACAAATGTCAAGAGGTGTCAAGTATGTCAAAGTATAGAAGATGAAATATAATGTAATTAGAAAATATTTTAGGAAAAGATATAGGATAAGGTATAGGTGTTCTGAGTGGCAGAGGAAGTATGCCTAAATAGAGGAAATAAACTCTAAGTCAAAGTCCAAGGAGATAGTAGATAGAGGAGGATGGTGATGAATGAAGTTGGCCAAAAAGAATGGAGATGGGGTTGGAAGATGGGATATGACACTGTTGGCTAGAAGCTGTGCTATATATTATGTAATTTGGTTGCCATAGTGCTGAGATATGATTCTTTCAAAATAATATATCATTGAGACACTTATTTGAGTAATATATTGATTCTGGTGTTTTGATATCTAGTATGCTTATCCTTTATTTATTTACCTCTGCTATCATGCTAGACATGAGTTTTATCAATATTTGACATTTGACAACCTTTATTTGGTCCTACTATACTTTTCTCCTTTACAAAACTTTTATATTTTCTTTGCTGGAACTTAACTTTTCTAGAAGAATTTGTCAGAGATGCTTATGGAATTGAAGTTTGGTGATTGTATCAGCAAGTCAAGAACTCTGATTCCTTGAAAGTTGAGCTAGAACAAAGCTCTTTTAGAGTCATACTATAAATTATAAGATAGATCACTTTAAGAAATTTTAATTTTTTTCATGGTAGAAAGTAAATCACCTTTCAAAGTGAATATGCATCATTAGGCATCTATTACCTCTATCATTCCTATAGCCATTCCCACTTCATTTCAATCTATATAGAGGCAACAAAGGCATTGCAATGTTTGATCCTATCAAGTCCAGATTCTTTGAACTCAAGTCCAACTAAAAGTTCAACTAGAAAAGAGTAAGTATAAAAGTGGACAAAGTCTAATGGAGGATAATGGAGTGGAGGTATATAGAAGATGAGAACTTGGCACAGGACATATATGTTATGCCCTTATAGAGGTCCTATTGCTGTATTTTAGAGTTATAGAGGAATAGGAGAGAAGCAGAGGTCAAACAAGGATAAGAAAAGAACTAAGTTGATATTCATACTAGAGATACATATAGGAGAGATAAGTGTTCATATATATATAGAGATAGGAGGGAATCATGTGGAACAAGGGTAAAATAAAGATGAAACAAGAGTGAAACAAGGGGAAGGTAAGAGTGAAACAAAGACAAAACAAAAAAAAACAAGGATAAAATATAAGTGAGAATAATATAAATGCTTGAAATGGCCAGCTTACTATTTGGATCTTGCTAGATTTCAAAGGCAATATCAATTGAGTGCTGATAAGACAATAGGCAGAAGATGCTGAAGTAAGCATTAACCTGAGTCTAGGTGTCCAGGGAATCTGCCACTATACCTCTGAATAGTAGAGACTATCCAATAGGAAATAAAGGAAACTTTAAGAAGAATAAGATTGGGGGAAATATCTCCAATTTGGCTGCCTTATATACTATTCAATTAGAACTCCAAAGTGGAGCTTAAAGGTACATTAGGGTAGGTAATAGATAACTGGATCATATTCTATTGGTCAGAGATAACTAATCTAACTCTTGCATATGGTGCAAGATAAGAGTGCCTTGTGCCATTAGTTTGATAAAGTAGGGCTGTGGGTTGCTAACTGAGTGATGAGTCAGTGCTGTGCTTTGATGAGTCACTATCTTGAGATAAGGGTTGCACTGGGATTGAGGGTATGATATTATAGATAGATAATAAAAGATAAGAGTCTAGATTATTGATTGTATTGATGGGTCTGGGTTATAATGTCACAATGATGTCATAGGTCTGGATGTGCCCATCATGTGACTTGTCATGTGATGTGGCTGTGTAAGTCATGTGACCTGTGAAGACTTGAGTTGGAGAGAATAAAGAAAAGAGTAAGGAAAAAATAATGAAAAAATAAGGGAGATATGTAGCATTCATAACAGTGCTAGTCCAAGTGGCTGGGTTAATAGTCCAGATTAGAAATAAACTTTGAGAAAAGTCCAGTATAATGGCTAAGGGTTAAAGAATATTTAAGGGCAGAGATGAGCAAAGGAGACAAGAGTATGTTAGAGAATGGGATATGACAGATCCTAACATGGTGTTATGAATACTACATATCTTCCTTATTTTATTTCTATTTTCCCACTATTTTTCCTTTACTCTGTTATGAATGCTATATATCTCCTTTATTTTATTTCTATTTTTTTGTTATTTTTCTTTTATTTTTCTTTTTATTTTCTTCAACTCAAGTCTTCACAGGTCACATGAATTACACAGCCACATCATCATGACATCATAGCATAGATCCATCAATAAAGCCAATGATTTAAATTCTTATCTCTTATTGCTTATCTATGACATCATACTTTTAATTCTGGCACAGCCCTTATCTTAAGATAGTGACTCATCAAAGCACAGCACTGACTCATTGCTTAGTCAGCAATCTATAGCTCTGCTTTATTAAGCCAATAGTATAACTCTTATCTCATATCATATATAAGGGCTAGGTTAGTTATCTCTAACCAATAGGATATGATCCAGTTATATATTATCTACCCTAATATATATTAAAGCTCCACTTCAGAGTTCTAATTGAATAGTACATAAGGCAGCCAAACTAGAAACATTCATTCTAGTTTTGTTCTCCTTGAAGTTTTCTTCACTTTCTATTGGATAATTCCCACTATGTGGAGGTATAGTGGCAGATTCCCTAAGTACCTGGACTCAGATTAATGCTTACTTTAGTGTTCCTAGCCTATTGTCTTATTATAAGCATCAATATTGCTTTTTAAAATCTAATAAGATTCAAATAGTAAGTTGGCCATTTCATACTCCTCACTTTATTTTCTACAACTCAAGTCTCAATAGATCACATGACTTACACAGCCACATCATATTATATGGGCATATCCAGATCATGAACAAGTCTATCTCCATGACATTACCATAACATCATAAATCCAGACCTATCAACATAGTTTATAACCTAGACTTTTGTCTTTTTATCTTTTATCTATGACATCATATCCTTAACCCTAGATGCAACCCTTATCTCAAGATAGCTGATTCATGCCAAGCTAATGCTTAGTTATTAATCCACAGCCCTGGCTTATCAACCAATGGCATAAATTACTTTATCTTATATCATGTACAAGGGTTAGGTTGGTTGGCTTTGACCAATAGGATATGATCTAGTTATCTATTATCTATCCTAATGTAGATTAGAGCTCTGCTTTGGAGTTTCAACTGAATAATATATACAATAGTCAAACTAAAGACATTCTTTCTAGTCTTATTGTTATATTTTATTTGTTTTCTTTATCTTTCTTTGGTACTCTTTGGTACTTATCTAGTAGGACACTACAACTGTAGCACAGTTGACCAGTGCAAGAGTTCAATCCTCACCTTGGCCTTTTTTTCTTTTCCTTTTATTCTTTTTAAGCTAATTTTTAATAACTATATTTTTTTCTTTTTTTCCTTGCTTTATCAGCACTGTTCTTTGATTAGTCAGCAGATATTTTTTCATCTTCTATTTTATTCCATATCTGCCCTAAACTTTGCTATATCATGGGATATATAAATCCACTTTTCCTCTCCAGTTTAATTTTTCATTCTTGTTCTTTTCTTTTATTTTTGTTCTTATATCTTGATCTCTCTTGTACCTGTTGGTATATTGGAATATACCTCTTTGTGATCATAATTCTATTCTAAGTGACTGCTCCTTTGAATCCTTATTCAGTCTAGCTACTACTAGATATATTCTTGAATATTCAAACTCCTTGTCTATCTATTGTAGGATAAATCCTTGACCCTGGCAAGTACCTACTAGTATATAGCTATTATCCAACACTATCTCCTTGAATCTTAAACCAGGAAGATACCCTCCTAGACCTCAATCCTCTTGTTCCTAGCATAACACTTATCCTCCTTAAAGTTTTATTCATTTCACTATAGGAATATTCCTATTATTAAAGGTCAGTAGTAGATTTTCTGGATACTTGGACTCAGGTCTTGCTCACTTCAGCATTCTAGTCTATTGTCTTATCAGATTTTACTAATATCACTTTGTGGAGTTCATCAAGATTCATATAGTAAATTGGTTGTTTTACATGGTATTGTAATATTCTATTCTTCAATAAACTTGAGACAACCAATTTACTATTGCATTTTGACTAGACTTTAAGAGCAATATTAGTTGAATGCTGATAAGATAATAGGTTAGGAAGTTGGAGTAAGCTTGACCTGAGTTTAGGGTGTCCAAGAAATCTACCACTGATCTCCAACAGTAGGAATATTCCTATAGTAAAGTAGGAAAACTCCAAGAAGGACAAGACTAGAGGGGATATCTCCACTTTGGCCATCTTATATACTATTCAATAAGAACTCTACCATGGAGCTTTAATATACATTAGGATGAATAGTAGATAACTAGATCATATTCTATTGATCAGAGATAACTAATCTAATCTTTATATATGATATATAATAAAAGTGACATATACTATTGGCTTGATAAATCAGGGCTGTAGATTGCTGACTAAGTGATGACTTAATGCTGAGTCACCATCTTAAGATAAGGATTGTGCCCAGGGTTGAGGGCATGATGTCATAGATAAGTGATAAGTGATAAGAATTTAAGTTATTGGCTATATTGATGGATTTGAACTATGATATTGTGATAATGTTATGGATTTAAGTGATCTATGGTTTGAATATGTTCATCATATGACAAGTCATATGATGTGGCTGTGTAAGTCACATGACTTGTTGAGACTTGAGTTGGAAAGAATGAAAAAAAAAGTAAAAGAAAAATAAGAATAAAATAAAGAAGATATATAGTATTCATAATACTATTCCCTTTTTAAAAATCAACTCCAGGTGATCAAAAGGAAGTATCAACCATTCAGGGATTGGTTTTCCACAATGGTAGAAAAGATTGAAGAATTGTGCTTTAGATATTTGAAGATGATGTAATACACTTGAATGTGACTTATGGAATTTAGCTACTGTGTCAGATGCATCTTTGAGATTTGCAGCTGGTTTCCATGTGTATTCATCTTCATTATATCCTTTCCAACAGACAAGGTATTCAAAGTATCTTCCTTTGAGTCTTGAATTGATAATGTATTTCAATTCATATTATTCTTCATGATCTTTTGTAACCAGAACTGGTTTAGATTTGAATGTGGATTGACTGGGAATGCATTCTCTATATGATTTAATTCACAAGATATCTGCAACTAGATGGATTTTTATTGATGTTGGCAATTAGAGTTTATAGACATTAGATTTTTTGATAGTAGTGATGTTATATGGTCTGATTTATTATTCTATTAATTTTTGTAATGCATGAATTAACTTTAAATTTTCCATTGAAAGCCAGACTTTGTCACCAATATTATAATGCAGAGCATTAGAGTGATGTTTGTCTGCTTGAACTTTCATATGAATTTGTATAGTCACTAAATTTTCTTTGACTTGCTTAACTATATCTTTTATTTGATCAACAAAGTCATCAGCAGTGGGTGCTTTAGACTAATGTTGTTCAAATCCTAGTTGAGGAGTATAGAAACATGTGATATTAAAAAGAGCCTTCTATATAAAAGATTGCTTTTTGGAGTTGTAAGAGAATTGTGTGATTGATAACCATTCAATCCATTCATGTTGTCTTTCTGATATAAAGACATGAAATTATTATTGTAGATTTTCATTCATTCATTCATTTCATTCATATATTTGTAGATGAAAGGCTATTGATAGTTTTGGAGTAATTCCAAGCCTTTTGTACAAATCTTTCATAATATGTGATGCAAATTATAGTCTATGATCTGAAACTATTGTTTGAGGAAGGTCATGAATTTTTCATATATGTGCTAGATAGAGTTTTACTGTTTTGAGTGCAGTAATACATTTGTTGCATAGCATAAATTTGATTTCTTTTGAAAATCTATTAGTGACAATCAATATGGAGTTATTCATTGGACTCAGATAAATCTGTGATAAAACCAGCAAATATATCTTGTCATGGTCCTTTAGGTATTGGTAATGGCTATAGTTTTCCAGGTATTGCAAGGTTTGAATTCTTGAATCATGTGCAATGATTACAGTATGAAATGTAATCTTTCACAAATGTGAATAGATTTAGTTATATGTATAATCATTGAATGATTTCTAATGTCTTGTCATAACTAGGATGTCTTGCAATTGGAATATCATGATATAATCATAAGATTTCCATTTTGAGATCATAATTATTAGAGATAATGAGTTTGTTGTTATTGTCATAATGGAGTTTTTCTATTTTTTGAGACTTTCTCAAGAATAAATTTGTTATCTGTATTGATCTAGATTTTCTTAATTATAGAATCAGGAATAATCTAGATTCCTTGATTGTCTTGATCTATCCCATTAGCATGGTCTTTTTTTCTAGATAAAGTGTCTGCCTTTATCATTTGAGTACCTGCTTTGTAGATCCATTTGAAATTAAATCTTGATAGATATTGAGCCCATCTGGCTTGTTATTGGTTTATATTTTGTTGTTTTATGAACAATTGAAAGTTTGCATAATTATTTCAAATTTCAAATTCTTGATATGCTCCTTTGAGGTAATGTTACCATTGTTCTAGTGCCCTGATGACACTAAGCATTTATTTATCTGCTATAAGATAGTTTTATTCTATAGGATTAAAGAAATATAATGAATATACAACTGGATGCCATTTGTTGTTTATCCAGATAAAGAGCACTGTCCCTGATGTAAAGTCTAATGTATCTATTTTAAGGCAGAATTGTACATTTATATCTAAATATATGAGAATGGAGTAGTGAATCCTTGTTTGAGGAGATTGAATGTGATTTCTTGATTAGATCTATGTGAAATGGCTAACTTACTATTTGGATCTTGCTAGACTCCAAAGGTAATATCAGTTAAGTGCTAATAAGACAATAGATAGGGAACACTGAAGTAAGCATTAATCTGAGTCCAGGTGTCTAGTAAATCTACTACTATACCTTCAGACAGTGGAGATTACCCAATAGAAAGTGGAGAAATCTCCAAGGAGAACAAGACTAGGAGAGACATCTTCAGTTTGGCTGCTTTATATACTATTCAATTAGAATTCCAAAGTGGAGCTTAAAAGTACATTAGGATAGGTAATAGATAACTGGATCATATTCTATTGGTTAGAGATAACTAATCTAACTCTTGCACATGGTTTAAAATAAAAGTGACTTATACTATTGGCTTGACCAAGCAGAGCTGTGGGCTGCTATATGATTACCAGGGTTTACCTTAAATGTTTCTGTTCCTGGATTGATTAACAGAATCATGAGGTCACCTTAATAATTAGAGTTTATAACTTTTATATCAGTATAGATTCTAGATTTGACTGCTAGTCCACTTCTAGGGGCTATTCTTCTATAAGTGTTTAAATATATTGCAGTTTGAATATTAGTATTGACAACAGCTTGTTGTTCTGGTAGAATATCTTTAGATTCAGAGGTATAAAGATCTAAATCTATAGCATGCTCTAATTCATGGATTAAGGTTTTTGCTTTTTCCAATGTTTTTCAAATTGGGAGTTTTGTTGATTGAGGGATTTACATAGCTTTTTCAGGAATGGTTTTATAGACTTGAACATCCTGAGGATTTAAGCCTGAGGAGCTTTTTTCCTTTATTTGGAATCTTTCATGTCAAAAAAAAAACTTTCATTTCTTTATACTTCATATCTCTAATAGCACAAGAAAGTTCTTCATCTTCTAACTGAGAAGATTCTGAGTTTTTTGATTTAGAGTTGGAATCTGAATCCATATTCATGATTTGTACTTTTCTTAATTTCTTGAATTATCTGTTTTTACCTTTGGATTTTTCTTTTGATCTAAGTTCTTTGATGAACTTTGATTGGTTTATTGAATGGAATTTGCAAAGATGTGAATGCTTTTCTATCTTGTGATATACTTGGCATTCCTTTGAACACTTACCTGTTCAATGACCTTTATCTTTGCAATTATAGTATTTTGTGATTTCCAATGTATCAATATCTATAGTGTTTTTATCACATTTGAATTGATATGAGGAAAAAAAATTTGAAGAGAGAAGAGACAATACTCTTCCTTTGTTCAACTAATCTGTTAAATGACTTGTATGATTTCTTCAACTATGTCTTTTGATTGTTTGGTTTAGAACATCTTTTCTATGATATCCTTTTTTATGTTGTTTCTAACAACTAAATTTTGAATTGATCTGGGATATTAGATTGGATAAAGAGAGTTTGTCATTTTGACAAGAATGTGTTTGTTGAAAGATGATCTTGTTTGAATTGACTTACTTCTTGAATTGCTCAATCTTTTTGTAATTGGGGTTAGAAAGTTTCTTTGATCTTTTTGGTAAGTTGTTGCCAAATTGTCAGATTAGATGATTCATCTATCAATTTAGCAATTTCATTTTCTGTAAAGTGTGATCCTTTGAATTCTTTGAATCTTGATAGAATTACATAGGCATATACTTTGATGTTGACTTTTGTATTATATTGTTTTGATTTGATGATGTCTGGAACTTGTATAGAGAATTGTTTTGGATTACAATCAATCCATGCTTTGATTTTAATCCACCATTCTTCAAACTTTGATGGAGATCCATCATAGATTTTTGGATCAGAAAAAACATCTATTTTTGATGATTCTACAAATGGTTGGTGTTCTTATGTTTGGATATTTAATTCTATCCATTGATATAAGCCAAAAAGTTGTTTGGATCTGTTCTTATCTTCTTGTTGGAAAGTAACAGTATTAGCTAATTGTATGGCAGTAGTTCTAAGGTTGCCTTCAAGTCTATTTCCTTCAGTTTGGACTTAAATAAGTTATTGCTTAGTATTTTATAATGTAGCTTGTACTACAAGCCATTTTTGTTGTGTAATTTGGGCTATATCTGAAATAACCAACTTACTACTTGGATTTTACTGGTCTCCAAAAAGCAATAGGCTAGGAATACTGAAGTAAATGTTAATCTAAGTCCAGGTGTCCAGGAAATCTACCACTATATCTCCAGACAGTGGGAATTATCCAATAGGAAGTGGAAAAACTCCAAGGAGAACAAGACTGGAAGGGATGCCTTCAGTTTGGCCACTTTATATACTATTCAATTAAAACTCCAAAGTGGAGCTTTAATGTACATTAGAGTAGGTAATAGATAGCTGGATTATATTCTATTGGTTAGAGATAACTAATCTAACTCTTGCATATGGTGTGAGATAAGAGTGACTTGTGCCATTGGCTTAATAAAGCAGAACTATGGGCTGCTAATTAAGTAATAACTCAGTGCTATGCTTCAATAAGTTACTATCTTGAGATAAGGGCTGTGCCAGGATTGAGGATATGATGTTATAGATAAGCAATAAAAGATAAGAGTCTAGATTATTGGCTGTGCTTGATATACTAAGCAACAAAACTGTTCCAATATTTGTAATATTTTGATTGTAAAGTAAATAACTAGAGTATCTTTGATATTAGATTCATAAGCCCAGATATCATTAGAAAGCTCTGATCAAGGGCTTTTCAAAAGTATATATATTGGTTGGGTAATTTTTTCTATATTAGTCAATAATGCCAAATTTATCCAATGTATTTATTAAAATAGTTTTGTTGCTAATTTCTAATTATATCAAAATCAATGATTATAGTAAAATATTACATAATCATTGGGTCATGTGATGTATAAAAAGTTCAACATAGTACAAATAAATCAAAATGCCATCATTTCTTCTACAACCACCACCATGAAATCTTTTTCTGCTAATCAAACCAATCAAATTCTTGCTCTTTTAGAATCTGGCCATTTTACTTGTCAAATCTCTGCTATTACTGGTTCTGGCCACTGTACTATTCATAGAATATCTGCCAAACACTATCCAACTTATCCAAGTCCTTTGATGGCCATTCATCCCTCATTACTTCTATTGATATATGTTATGCTATTCATTTTATTGGAACTAGGAAAGCTGAAAATGCTGTTCAAGTTATCAAAATCCTTTAGGAGATCAAGAACCATTTCATCTTCTCTCAAACCATTTGCTGTCATCTTAAAAAAGCTGTTGTGAAGAAAAAATGTCCTTTTCTCTCCAAGCATTATAAAAAAGCTAAATTGAACTTTGCTTTAAGCCATTAGTATTGGATTGTGGAGAATTAGAAGAAAATAATATGGTCAAATGAGACCAAAATCAATTAAATTGGATTATATGGTAAGAGATGGACATGGAAAAAGGCAGGAGAGAGATTGAGTGATAGATTGGTGTAAAAAACAGTCAAGTTTGAAGGAGATTTTTTGATGATATGGGAATGTATGATCTGGGAAGGAGTTGGAATGGCTTGCAAGATTGATGGTAGAATAGATGCTGAATTTTACATCCATATTTTAGAGAATGAGTTGCAGCAAACTCTTTAACATTATGAATTAACTCCAGATAACATTGTCTTTTAATAAGACAATAATTCAAGTACACTAGTAGAAGAGCCAAGGAGTGGTTTGCTGATCATGGATTTGAAGTTATGGTATGGCCAGCTCAGTCACCAAATCTTAATCCCATAAAACATCTATGATTTCTTCTCAAGAAAAGGCTGGCTAAGTATCCAAAGCCACCTTTAAAAATGGTGGAGTTTTGAAATAGAGTATAAATAAAGTGGGAGAAGATTGGAGTGGAGAAATGTCAGGCATTGATTGAAAGTATGCCTAAAAGAGTTGAGGAAATCATTGAAGCCAAGGAAGAATATACTTTATACTAGTTTGTGATATCCTTGATACAGCAACAAAACTGTTCCAATAAATATACTGGATAAATTTGGCATTATTGACTGATATAGAAAGAATTACCTAAGAAATGTATATGTTTTTGGAAAGCCCTTAATTAGAGCTTTCTAATGATATCTGGATCTATGGGTCTAGCATCAAAGATACTCTAGTTATTTGCTTTACAATCAAAATATTACAAACATTGAAATAATTTTGTTGCTTAGTGTAGGTCTGGACTATGATGTCATGATGACATCATGGGTCTGGGTGTGCCCATCATGTGACTTGTGATGTAATGTGACTGTATAAATCATGTGATCTGTGGAAACTTGAGTTAAAAAGAATAAAAAGTAAAGTAAAGAAAAAATAATGAGAAAATAGGAATAAAATAAGGAAGATGTTATGAATGTATATATCTCCCATACTTTATTCCTATTTTATCATATGTAAGAGTTAGGTTAGTTATCTCTGACCAATAGGATATGATCTAGTTATCTATTATCTATCCTAATGTACATTCAAGCACCACTTCAAAGTTCCAATTGAATAGTATATAAGGCAGCCAAACTGGATGCATTCCCCCTAGTCTTGTCCTTTTTAAAGTTTTCCTCATTTTCTATTGGATAATCTCTATTGTCTGGAAATATAGTGGCAGATTCCCTGGACATCTGGACTCAGGTTAACACTTACTTCAGTATCACCAGTCTATTGTCTTATTGCATTCAACCAATATTGCCCTTGGAGTCTAGTAAAATCCAAATAATAAGTTGGTTGTTTCAATACTAGTGAGTAGATAAATCAATTGAACCAGTCAGATATCAGTTCATATGAGGGTGAGATGGATTGTACTACCTGCTGCTCATAGTCTATGGACTAGTAGTTATTTAGATTATATTCTAATGAGGGAGAGATGGAGTGAGGTTCTATATGCTGATATTCTTTAATAATTTGCCTAAATTCTTTACTTGGCTTATAATTTTTGAAAGACCTGTTGCTAATGTCAGCTTTTCCTAATGACAAAGTACTGCTGGTTGAGTACTATGTCAAGAAAACATCTTCCTCCTTGACAACTACAACTAGGACTTTCTATTCAATATTTCTGGCATATAAGATATTGAAGATGATCTGCAAAAAGATGAATACTAGTACCAGCAAGTGTTAGTCTCATTTTAAATCTACACTAGATATACTAACTGGTGGCTAATTCAGAGTAAGAAATGAAAATGAATGTTGGAGAGAGTAAGTCTTCAATAATAGAGATAAAAGAATAAAGTCTTGTTCTAATGAAACAACCAATTCACTATTGCATCTTGACTAGACTCTAAGAGCAATATTAGTTGAATGCTAATAAGACAATAGATTAAAAAGTTGGAATAAACTTAACCTAAGTCTAGGATATCCAAGGAATCTACCACTGATCTCCAACACTAGGGATATTCTTATAGTGAAGTGGAAAAACTTCAAGGAGAACAAGATTGGAGGAAATGTCTCCAATTTGTCTACCTTATATGCTATTCAATTAGAACTCTAATATGGAGCCTTAATGTATATTAAAATAAGTAATAGATAACTGGATTATATTCTATTGGTCAGAGATAACTAACCTAACTCTTGTACATAGTACATAATAAAAGTGACTTATACCATTGACTTGACAAAGCAAAGCTATGGATTGCTGACTAAGTGATGATTCAAGGCTAAGTCATAGTAAATCATGATAAATCACTATCTTGAGATAAGGATTGTGCCCAGGATTGAGGATATGATGTCATAAATAAGCAATAAAAGATAAGAGTCTAGGTCATTGGCTATGTTAATAGATCTGGACTATGATGTCATAATGACATCATGGATCTAGAGTGATCCATGGTCTGGATGTATTCATTATATGACTTGTCATGTGATGTGGCTGTGTAATTCATGTGACCTATTAAGACTCAAGTTGAAAAGAATGAAGAGGAGAATAAAAGAAAAATAACAATAATAATAACAATAAAATAAGGGAGATACATAGCATTCATAATAGAACTCCTGTCTTCTCCAGCCATCTCCACCCTTGAATTTCCCTCAATCCTTAGCCAATGCACTGGACTTTTTCTCAAAGTCTATCTCCAATATGAATTTGCTTGAACAAGCACTCCTATTGTTTCAATTGTGTCTCATTTCATCTTTCCTCATGTTATCTTTATTTTACCTATATTTCATTCATACCTCCTTCTTGTTTCATTTGTTATTTTATCTATATTTCATTCTTGCTCTATATAATACCTTCTTATCTCTGAATATATATAAATCCTTGTTCTTCTGTATATATTCTTAATGTAAATATCAGCTTAGTCTCCTTCTTATTTCTATTTGACCTCTTATACCTCCAAAACTCCAAAATACAAGGATAGGACCTCTGCAAGGGCATGATACATACATCCTACACCAAGTTCTTATTTTCTATATATTCTTATTCATTATCCTTCCTTGGACTTTATCCATCCTTATGCTTATCTCCCTCTAGTTAGAACTCCAGTCAGACTTGAGTCCAGAGAACCTGGACTTGACAGGTATGTAAAGTGCATCATAGCCACCTGTGGAGATTTGGCTCAGGGGTTGGAAAGATATGATCAAATTAGTTAAAGATATTTATTGCAACACTTTTGTTGCTAATATTAAGGACATCCAAAACTAGTATGGAATATATCCTTTTTTGGCTTTAATCACCTCTTGAACCTTTCTAAACATGCTTTAAATCAATTCCTAACATTTCTACACTCCAATCTTCTTTCATACAATTTCAATGTGCTTTTAAAGTTCCAGTATTCCTTTAGATGGTTTAGAATACTTTGCTAGCCTTCTTTTAAAAAGAAATCATAGATGCTCTGTGGAATTAAATTTTGAAAATTAAGCAGGCCATACTATAACCTCAAAGTCATGATCAGAAATCCACTTCTTGATCATTTTGAAGGTATACTTTGGATTATTATTTTGTTGGAAAATGATTTCCTCTATAGATTTGCTATAATACTCCAGAATTTGTTAAAGTTCTTCCTTCAAGTGTTACAAATGCTACATATCTTCCTACATTTTTCCTTAATTCCTCTCAATTTGAAACAATCAATCTACTTTGGATTGCTGATCTGAATGCTCTACCAAATCTCAACTAATATACTATAGTGGATTGTATTGTCTGTTTGTTCAAACAAGTTAATAGATAAAGGCTGACATAAGTCTAATACTGAAGTTATAGTGTTCTGAGGACTGTCAAGTAGCTCCAGTCTAATGGAAGCTACCCACTAGTAGAAAGGGAAATTTTCAAGGAGAATAAGACTGGGGGTGATACTGGACATGCAGAACATATAGGGAACCACTTGACTACTAACTATAGAGGATGGAAGATGAGTAGAAGATGAAGGGGAGTGAAATTCAGCCTTAAACTGCACATTAGGAGTGAGCAATCAAGTAGCCAAAGCTGGAAACCTGTGTTATGAATGCTATATATCTTTCTTATTTTATTTCTACTTTTTCATCATTTTTCCCTTACTCCTCTCTTTATTCTCTTCAACTTGAGTCCCCATAGGTCATGTGATTTACACAGCCACATCACATGACAAGTCACATGATGGGCACATCCAGACCCTATGATATCATCATAATATCATAGTTCAAATTCCTTAACACAACCAATGATCTAGACTTTTATCTCTTATCACCTATCTATGACATCATACCCTCAACCCCAGTGCAACCCTTATCTCAAGATAGTGACTCATCAAGGCACAGCACTGACTCATCACTCAGTCAGCAGCCCATAGCCTAGCTTTGTCAAGCCAATGGCACAAGCCACCTTTATCTTATACCATATACAAGGGTTAGGTTAGTTATCTCTGACCAATAGAATATGATCCAGTTATCTATTACCTACCCTAATGTATATTCAAGCTCTGCTGTGGAGTTCCAACTGAATAGTATATAAGACAATCAAACTGGAGGTGTCCTTTCCAGTCTTGTCCTCCTTGGAATTTTTCCACTTTCTATTGGGTAATTTCCATTGTCCAGAGGTATAGTGGCAGATTCCCTGGACACCTAGACTCAGGTTATTGCTTACTTCAGCCTTTACAACCTATTGTTTTATTGCAAGCACCAATACTGCTCTTTGTAGTCTAGTAAAATTCAAATAGTAAGTTGGCCATTTCAACTTGTTGTCACTAATCCTGTCCTTTTATTTTTAGTCTACTATATTACATTATGTTAAGTAGGTAAGATAGATAATGATTAAAGTGGAAATAAAAAGTAGGGGATTAGAAAAATTAGAAGAATTAAAAAAAATCATTCAGAGTTGGACAGAGTAAGATTGGAAATAGTATGTAAAAGTGGAGATTAATATGTTGTAATAGTATCATTCTGAATATTAAGTCTAAATGGATTACCTCTGGAGTTGTTCAAAGTTGTCTGACAAAGTCCAAATAAATAAACTGAGATTTGTAGTTTGGCTAATGGTAAGGTCCAAAGATGCTAATGACTACATGAAGGTAAAAGTATAACAACTCTTGCACTCTTGTATAAGCTTCAATTAAAGCCTTCCTTCCTCTATTCTCTCTTTTATATCTAATCAATAGTCAAGTAAACTATGGTGCTCATCTGTTACCCTTCAGGTAATGGTGGTTTTGGCCCTAGAGATTGGTTGCCTTGTGCTACTGTATATCATTCAAGTACTCCACTAATTTATCATACCAGCTCATTTCAAATCACTAGCAAAAACATTGGAACTTAGAAAAAGTCTAGATCTGTTCTTTAAAACATTTGAACAATAGGCAATACTATATAATGAAGGCATGGCTCATTTTACCTGGTACAAATGTGTCCTACATATATAGAATAAAACACTCCAGCAAAACAAAAATGGACTTTTTTTAAACCCCCTGCTCAGCACCAAAGAGCTACATACATGATTCATACTTTCTATGTTATTATATTCTAGTACTATCGTGCACATAACACAATGAGCACAACACATAAAAATAAACAAAGTGTCCCACTCCACCTTGGCTCTTCTTCCTCTCTTGTGTGATCACGCATGTGACAGTAGACCATTGGGAGAGCAAAGACCATGCCAGCTGCAGCCAACACCCACATCGAGAGAAAAATGTTCATGTATCTGTGCGCAAGCAGTCAAAGGCCCCAGTTCAGAAGGCATCCCAAGGATCGACGTCGGTCATATCCAAGAACTCACGGCAGCCGGACAGCGTCTGCACGCCACACACCCGCCGCACCGCTCGACTGGAGGGACTTGTCTGTATGAAAGGCATTGTTGAGCTCAGCCTGATGTCGCACGGACGACAGCCAAGCATATTACTCACAGAATCCAGTGAACACGGCGAGCTTCGCCAGGTTGTTCGACATGGCACCCATCAGCCAGTACACGTACGTTTGCCACATCGAATCGAGGAATCCGTAAAAGATCATCAGCCACACGTGCGCCGGGTAGTCGGGGCTGTAAATGTCGATGGCCGTCGCAGGCGATACGCTGTCCCGCGTGTACGTCCTGCAAGGTGGAGGGGGGCAAATTGGATACACAGTACGAACATCTGAATTGTGTCCGTCCGCTCACCTTTGGTAAAAGTAGGCCCAGACGTGTACGACAAACACCATCGCGAACACGACGACCCATCCAGCAAAGGCACGAACCCTACGCCGGTACCGCTTTTGGTCGAGGATGACGTACCCGATGAACAGCGAGCTAAAGATCTGCGCTGCCCAGTACACGAAATTGTTTAAACACCGCGCTCGGATCGTGAAGAGGGCCCCGTTGTAATCGTTGAATTCTGTATTTCATTCCCCATAGCGGGGTACGAGTCAGCTATGGGCGCAAAGACGGGTTTGGAACGTGGAAAGCGGGGAGGGGGACTGACGCCAGGTATAGAAATAGTTGGACGCAAAAAACATGGGAAATAACAACAGAATCCATGGATTCTCTTTCAGGGCGACGAAGAGGCTGATGAATTCGGCCTTCCAGGAAGGGTGCCCGATCCGCACTACTCTAGTGCCGTCCGTACGGACCATCTTGTCTGGATCCGCCATGAAAGTGGCAAGAACGACCCCCAAAAGGGCGAGCACCAAGAAGACGATCTACGATGTGGTTTGTCAACGTGTCGCATCTTCTTTTTTTTTCGTACACATGATGGCACTCACATAAGTTCCGTTGCTGACTGAAGCCAATCAACAAGGGTCAACCAGACCGTTCATTTAGGGCAAGTCGAGCCATACCTTTTCCAGCCTGCGAAAACTGGTAAGAGGATAAACGACCAAACGAGCGTGACTCACGTCCGAGTCGAAATTCTGCGCGAATGCGACAGCAGAACCAACCATGCCACCCAGACTCAAGATGGACCAGAATATGCCGACGAAGACTCCCTTTTGGGCCTCTGTGGGATAGGCCATCATCAAAGAACCTTGTGCGGTCCATAGCAACGCGGCAGAAACGCCGAGGATGGCCCCCGCAGTAACAACGAATGTGCCCACGCCGGGGTAAATGTTCACGACCCTGACGGTTGATTTAGCGACACCCAACTGATTCGGAAAAAAAATAAAAAATAAAAGACGTACAAGAAGGACGCGATGTAGAGAGAGTATCCCAGCGTGCCCAAGGTGAGGGTCAGTCGTGGTCCCAAAAGGTTATTGATCGTGCTTTAATGGACGTCGTTAACCACCGCCGTCGACATGGATGATGAGCAGGCAGGCCAAGTAGCGGCCACCCCTCACCCTGAAAAGAAACCAACGAAGGCGAACGTGGCGTACAACGCAGAGCTGGCGTTGGCTTGGTCCGTCGTGTTGACCTGCCCGCCTCCACCGAGACCGGTGAGCGCGTTGAACATGCCGGGACACATGAAGCACACGAAGCCGAGCAGCACGACCTGCAAGACAGGATGGTAATAGACGCGTCGCCATCCCACCGGGCGTTCGGGCACCGCGAACTGCTGCGAGTGACACTTTTCAGATGTGTGGTCATTACCAAGTTTTTCGACTTTGTTCTGTGTGTCAGACATGGTGGGGTTTCGAGAGAGAGAAGGTGAAAGGAAGGTTAAACATGTATTTATGAGACCCAAGGGCGGAGGAGAAGTCCGCTAGCGAGCGCACGTGGCAGAGAATCTGAAGAAGCGAGGCGTCTGTGTCACTTCTGCGAATCATGATGCCAAATCCTTAAGGTCTTATGGATTATTGCCATTGACCAAGATTGACATCGAGAGTACCGGTCTCGGAGAGTGCCAACAGTATTCGAAGCGATAGGACCCATGACAAACCTGAAAAACATGGTTCAGGGTTTTAAAAAATGTCTCCAGCGAACAGATAGTCTAATCTAGATCTTACCTAGCGTGGTGACGGCGCTCGTGGTACAATGGTCTTCAAGTCTTGTCGAATGAGCCGAAATACAGCCATCCTGCCTATAATCCACACGCATGCGGCGACAAAGGGATGAAGTGATGTCGTGCATTGCTACTAGATATCAGGTTCGAGCAAGAGGTTTATGTCATGCTCTATTCGGAATGGCACCAAGTATTTCTTTAGAGGACTGCCAATTAGGCTATATCATACAATTTCGACCTTACTTCAAGAGATGGGGGCTCAATAAAAAACACTCGACGAACCATACATAGATAGGGGAGGGAGTAATATGACGTAAGGGAAAAAGAACGCCAGCGCACGAGCGTTCAACCTTCAACCTTCAAGTTTCAAGTTCCACGGCCAGGGGGAAGGGGAGGGGGAGGAAGAATAATACCTGTCGTAACCGGTGAACGACATTGACCAAGAAAGAGAAGAGAAAAAGAAGAAAAAGGTTGATCCCCCCAATTTGACGGCGCCACAGCGCGCGCCCATCGCATGGGCTCATCTCATTATCCCCAGATGCGCGTGCCCAAAAACCCTTCGCCTTCGGCGCCGTCCCCGTCCTTTTCGCTTTGACTCGCCGCTTTAGGCCCTTTGCCGGACTCGTTCCCCTTGTTCTCACCATTGGCTATGTCCTCGTCTATGCCATCGCCATCGCCCTCGCCATCACCGTCTCCTTCACCCTCGCTCTCCTCGCCCTCCGCACCCTCCTCGATCGGAGCCGTCGCACCCTCGTCCAGTCTCTCATCCTCCCGCTGCATCTCATCGCGCATGACTGCGACGTCGTGGTCGACTTTGGCAGCGACCCTGTCGATGCCGGCCTCTGCGAGGGACACGTGCACGCGGTGCTTGGCGAGGTGCGCCGAGCGCTTCGGCGGGCGTTTGAGGCGGCGGCGCGCGACCATGACTGGGACGGAACAGCGCTGGACAGCGTATAGCCGAGGTGTCACGTGAGCATGAACAGAGACAATAGGTCATCGTGGAACAATGAATCAAAGTAGACAACGCAACAAAAGAAAAATAAAACGTCAACAATGAGCGCTGAAACGAAAAAAAAAAAGTGGAATAACACCTGAATGAGGTAATGCGAGGTCGACCCGAGAAGGATGCTACGGTATCGCGATCGTGTCAGGAAACGGCATCCGGCGGGGGCCAGGTCGAAACGTACGTACCCTTTGAGCTGGCTCAAGCCACGCGAGCCGACAATCAGCATCGTAGGCTCGTTGTGATCGACGATGTCGAGAAGCATATGGCGTGCATTTTTGGCATGCCAAGCTTGACATGAGACAGTGACGTGCAGTCTAGTCCGCTGCAAGAGCGAAGTTGCCTGACGAACGAGGATATAAGCGACACCCTGACGCTATGGGTGGGTAGAGTGAGAAGCACAGCTGCGCGGCAAGAGAAACTTGGTCACATACCTCCTGTTGACTACGCAACTTGGTGGCTCGATCCGCCGGGTTCGGAATGAGTGGGTCGACTAACGGCAATCACAAAACCCTGATCAACGAGCATCACACTTCCTCTGCATGATGAGACCTACCCTTGTTCTCGTTTTCCACCACGGTAATGATGAGCCTGTAAAAGTGATAGGGTACGTAATCAAATGTGGATGAGTTCGAGACGCGCACAGTTCGTCACCATCACGAAGCACCGTTCCGATCCCCCATTCGACAGCATACCTGCTTTCATCACTGAGGTCGCTTGCAACGACGTATCGCCTCTTTCTCCTTTCGGAGCTCTCGGGGTGGCCTTGTGTGATCGCGATTGTGCATCGGTCACGCTGGAACAGAGGCCTCGATGTCTTGAGTGGCAGAACCTCTTGGTTTTTCGACTTTCTTCTCTTCGGAACGCCACGTCTCCCTCGGACGGAACCAAAGCTCGATCGGTTTAGGGTAGAGGGGAAGTATGGTTCGGGTGGCACGACGACGTTGACCCCTTCACCCAGGGGATCGGGATCCATCGCCGCGTCCACGTCGCCGTCGCCGTCGACTTCGCCAATGCCACCCATGAGTGCGATCTGCGCATTCTGCTCTGTGTTGCGTTCGGTGACAAAGTCTAGCATGCCATCGTCATCGCTCCAGTCGTCCTCGTCGTCCTCGTCGTCTTCGACCGCGAACTCGGAACCCGAGTCCGCATCGTCCGTGAACGCGTTTCGGGGACGGACTGGGAACGAGCGACGAGAGGTGATTGATTCGCTGTCCGATTCCTCAAGCGGGAGAGGCGCAGGCGACTGATCGCGATCACGCTCTCTGTCGCGAAACCCAAAGCCGCGGAGAGCAAAGGGCGACTGAGACCGTGTGCGCAGCGACTCCTTCGACGCCACAGAGGCCGCGTCCCTGTCCTTGTCCTTGGCAGACGACAAGCCAAACGAGGAAGAACGGGGTTTGGTTCGCAAGGAGCTTCGACCACGGGATTCCTTCTCCTTATCTTTCTCTTCGGCGTTGGTGTTCGTGCGGGAGAGGGAGAGGGAGGTGAGGCCACCAATCATGGAGTTGAGGGCCATTTTTCCAAAGGAGCCGCTCGTACGAGCGGACGCGTCCGACCGCGCTGAGGCCGGAGGTTGGGCGGAGGGACCATTGGAGGACGTGGAAGAAGATTGGTAAACCTGATGAATGCCGTTAGATACCGGCTGACGAGGCGATGACTGAAATGAAAGGAGTTGGGAAAGGGAGGCGGTAGAGAGCCGCCTGGGGGTGCTCGGTCTCGAAGGGATGCGTGTACAAGGAGCGGGGACGCTCTGGTGCGAATCAGCGGAGAGCTGCTCGGAGTCTTCCCTTGGGGAAGGCAGTACAGGATCGCGCGGAGGATGAAAGAGATCTTTGCTTGGCATCTTCTGATGCCCAGCCCACAGCCAGCTAGCTCGGCGGGGATGGGTAAGTAACGAGGGAGCATTAGGTGGCTCGACCATGGCGAGGGAGACGACAAGTGGCTCAAGTGTTCGCCAGAAGAGAGTGGTTCTGAAACAAGGGACGGTGCTTACCTGAGGATTAAGAGATTTGCACGGTGTGGCTGCGTCAGTCTCTAGAAAGGGCGAGAAAGGGGGGACAGGAAGCCAATGACGGGTAATTGAAGGAAGGACAAAGAACCCGTAATCTGTTCTTGGCGGACTCGGCAATTGGAGATACTCACATTCACGTCCTTGAAACTGCCCATCGTATTATCACTCGCTTGTTAGTAGCGTGGTCAGTCCAACGTTCGCTGAGGGAGACTCGACACGTACGGGCAGTAGTAGTAGTAGTAGAGTCCAGTGATTGTCGTGGTCGTGTCCAAGCTGTCGCTGCCAACGAAAAGGAGAGGCGGCGACCCCCTTCCGGATCAGGCAATTCCGCCGCACTTGTCTAACTGTTATGTACGATAGTCGTATAGCTTCACATGCAGGGACCGCCAAGAACATGGGAGGGGCCCGAACTTGATGCCAAGGTCTCAGGCGGTGACACCAGTTCACACACTCGCCCGTGCCTAGTAGTAACTACTACTCCTTTCCTCCTTTTCGCTCGGCATTGTCTGTAGCGACATCGCTATTTCTGTCTCGCGTACGCTCAGAGAGAGGACAACATTCATGACTTGCACCGCTGTCTGCGACTCGAACGTGCGAAACCAACTTGTCCGCCGGGTAAGTCACCCCTGAGCATGCCCCGGCTCTTGAGATGCCTGCTAGTCATCCAGGTGCAGGATTAGCAAGCGCCGGTACTCATCACAACGCAGGTTTCCTTTCGGAATAACGTGAAATGGCATGGCTGGTCCAAAATGGGCGCACCGCTCATGCCAAGGTATACGAGTCCCTGGAAGGCATGTGCCGCCAAGCGAAGCAGACGGAGGAGCAACATGTCATATCTGTCAGATCAGACCACATACCTGTATCGCTAGCTTATAACAGCCGATTCGGTTGAAAGATAAGCAGGTCGCAAGTAGATGGGTCGTCTGCTGACTCGCCGTGGCCAATAATGTAACTTCGTACTTTGACTCAAGTAAGTCAAGAATCGCTCGTCACTGGGTCACTTCGGGCAGAGGGTGGTAACATATACTATGGAGTCAATTAATATACGACAAAGCAAGCGAAGGAGGTATATAAAAGTCCCGGTGACACACGACGCAAAGAAAACGATCTCTACGCAAGGCCGTTCTCCGCCTTGAACCACTAGGGCGTAAGCCGTCGTCAGTATAGATACCATGTCACACATGCAGACACAACGCTTACCTCGACCATCTGCCGCACGCCTTCCTCAAGTCCCACTTCAGGCTCGTACCCCAGCACCCGTCGTGCCTTTTCGATGTTGTGATAACGCGTCGCACAGCTATACCCGACCCGGTATCGCGTAAACCCCGCCTCCTTACCGATCAGCGCGGCCCACGATTCGGCCAAGTAGCCCAACACCATCCCAAATGCCCTCGGAATTACCCACGGCTTCCTCTCTGCCCTCTTCCGCCCCTCCTCCGTTGGCGGATCGAGCGCTAACCAGATGGTGCGCATAAAGTCCCAAAAGTAAACCGGCTCGCCGTTGGTGATGAAGAACGCCTGGCCGGCGACCTGCAGCGGGTTGGCCGGGGCGACATCGAGCGCGCCATGCGAGAACTGGTCAAATCGACTGCGGACGATGACATGCATCAATTGCGAGGGGTCAAAGGGCGCGTCGAAGGCAGATTCGATGGCGGGACCGTTGGGAGGGAGGGTGACATATGGACCGAGTGGACGGGCGCTGCTCGTCGGCACGCGCTGGAAACCCAGCGTAGTCGATACAGGCGGGAGCGACTTGTGGAGCGACGAACGGAGGTCGACGAGCGTGTCGTCCGACGCGACGGAGCTGACCGACACGCCGTCCGAAGAGGTCCGGTCGACGAGCTTGTCGGCAGCAAGCAGGTGCGCTTGGGCGATGTTGCCGACGTACGTATAGTCGAACAGGTTGTTGTTGTCCCCGACCTGGAAGTGGGTCTGGCCACGCTGGTAGGCTTGGTAGAGGCCCACCATCATCTGGCGGTCCCCGGGTCTAAAATGCGTGATGGTGTTACATGGGCATGCTCAACAGCCAGGCCATGGACGTACCCAAAGATGCCGGCGGGCCGCAGCGCGACGGTCAACAGGCCGCCTTTGCCGTTGGCCTCGAGGACGAGGGCTTCACCCTTGGCTTTGGAGTCATTGTAGGCGTCGAACGGCTTCTCTGGGTAGGGCGCACGTTCGTCGAGGTTGATGACGTCCTTGCCATCGAATACAACGCCAGCTGAACTCGTGTAAACCAGCTTTCGGACCCCGCCTGCAACGGCAGCATTAATGACTGTCTGAGTGCCGTCGACGTTGACTTTGAAGTAGATCGAGGGGTCCTTGGCACCGTGTTGGGGCGAGGCGGTGTGTATAATACAGGTCGTGCCAGACTAAGCAAGCTTGCGTCACTCGCAACCCCGGAAGCAGAGATGAAGACACACCTTGCGAATGGCGGAGAGGACGTCCTGCTCGCTGGTGATGTCGCCCGAATAAAAAGGGACGTCGTGGTGTCGTTGAACAATGTCGAAGACGGAGACGACGTCGCCGCGCGCGACGAGCTTTTCGACGATGTGTCTCCCGACGAAACCGCTCCCGCCAATGACCAGGTAGATATCCTTGGGCTTGGTCGACATCTTTGCGCGCGTAGTACGAGTCGCGCCATTCTCATTTTTCGCATTTTCTGATGGCACGTGGACGGGAGCAAGGATACAGATGTGGTTAATTAGCCCCTGTCTGTGCTTGACTAAGTCCATCGCGAAGAGAAAGTACTTTGACTACATGCGAGCTCAGAAAAAACGCAATATATGGACAGTGGACAGGGTAAATGTTGTTTTGAACTTCATGATTCAACTACTCAACATTGCAACATCGTAGCTGGGATGGTGGACACCGTCGAAGTAATGGTCACGTGCACCTTGAGCTTGTCCGCCGCCACACGTTTGTCTCCCGCTGGCATGTCATGCACACAAAAAGGTAGGTGTTTTATGCTAAGCGATGGTAGTCTCAGATCTCTGTCCATGTAGCAATTCGCGAACTGCGTCCATCATGTTAGTTCCGAGGAGCATGACATTCGGAAATAGGGAGGCGGCCGATGAGATCAATTGCAGCTGCCAGATGGCTGGTGGTTTTAACGGGGCTTTGAACTCGGTACTATCCTCTCGTACAACATGAGTGTGCGAACTACGCTTGGGGGCTAGTGCATTTCTCGAGGTGAGCATCTCTCTCTTTCAGTCTCATTACGAACAATGTTACTTCGTAGAGATTACACACGAAGGGCCCAATAGCCCCTTACAGTTACATATCGACACTTCGTAAGCTCATATATCGAGACATGTTTCAATGTTCTCCGAGGTTTCGAACGGGCACCACAAATGTGGAGTCGTGATGGTTATCTCCGCTACCAGACAATTGGCGCGGTGAAACAGGGAGTCCCCGCTCGGATATATAAGCAAGGACTTCCTTAGCTCGGGGTCAAGAATTGACATTCAAGATGTCCCCGGAGATGGACAACGTAAAAACAGCACTGGACGGACCCATCTCGACCACTATCGAACCAGTTCCATTGCAACCGACAACCAAATCGTCTATCATCGATCAGGAGTTAAATCGGTATGGCATGGGTCGCTATCAATGGTGTGTACCGCATCCAGATATCTCGTCAGCAGATTTGCATTTGCATTGTTGAAATAACAGGTTGATCTGGGCAATTTGTGGTGTTGGTATCCTCTTGGACATCATGTGGGCACACGCATTTGGACTGGTGGTGTCGAACATGCAGCGAGAATTTGGTTTCTCTGACAAACAATTTGGAAACATTGCTGCCACTTTCTGTGCCGGATTGACTGTGGGCTCATTTGTGTGGGGTGTGTTGGTCGATGTTATAGGTGTGTTGTCGCTTTGCACACCTTCGCTTGGTATTCCACCGTTTTGATGAACGTTTTAATTAGGTCGTCGGGTAGCATTTCTCGGTACCTCCTTCATCACCGGCGCATTTGGAATGTGTATTGGTGCCCAGTCTTCATACAATCATCTATTGGTATTCATAACGCTCACCGGCATTGGACTCGGAGGCAATGTCCCTGTTGATTCGACTAGTGAGCACCGCGACTAAAACATACTTTCTTTGCATTCTCACACTTCTTCTATCCAGTCACTTCCGAGTATTTGCCAAAGGTGGTGGCCCATGTTGTGATACGGCAAATTACTAACCCATCTTAAACCAGGATCGGTTTTATCTCCTCGCTGCACTCATGATCTTTCAGCCCCTTGGCGTAATATTATCTACTCTCATTGCATTTGCACTCGTGCCCACCTACTCTTGCTCACCAAAGTTGCTCTCGTGTAACCTCACAGGAGGTGCCACACCTTGCTGTTCAAAGGAAGCTAACATGGGATGGCGATATCTATGTTTCACAATTGCCTCGATTACACTTGGGGTGTTCCTCCTTCGCTTTTTCATTTTTCCTTTCTACGAATCTCCTCGGTTCCTTATATCCAAAGGGAATGATGAGGATGCAGTCGACGTCGTCCACAAGATTGCTGCGTTTAATAGGCGTCCATGTGAGCTCACTGTGGAGTCACTGCACGACAAACACAATGATGTTGCGGCAATCGAAGAGACTGGATTCTCGAAAAGGCTTTTTAGTGAGATTTCGAGGTTGAAGATGCTTTTCGGGAGCTGGGGAATGATTCGGATTACGATCATTGTCTGCATCACTTGGATGTGTCTCTACTGGGGTGAGACACCCACTGGTACTGTCCATCATTTCCTTAGCTCACTTACGAGTTGCAGGACTGAGTATTGTCAACACCTATTTGCCAGCAATCTTGCAGAGGAAAAATAGTGCGATCAATGTTGGTCTTGAACAAACATACGTCGACTACTTGATCGCGTACAGTCCTGGGATAGCTGCTACCGTTTTATCTGTCTTCATGGTCCGGGAACCCAGGGTCGGGCGGAAATGGACGATGGTTTTCTCATCGATGGTGCTTGGCATATCCCTCTTCCTCTATAGCGTCGTGAATACAGAGGCAAGTCGTGTCGGTTTCACGATGCTAGCATACTTTTGTCAGTGTCTCTTTGCTCCAGGTGTGAGTCCCCTTTATCCCCCCTTTCTCTCGTCGCTTGGATGGTGATTCCCCATAGATCTACGGATGGACACCCGAGGCATTCCCAGCTGCTGTGCGGGGGACCGCGACTGGCCTGGCACTCTGTTTCGCCAACCTGACTGCCATTTATGCACCGCTGATAGCTGAGCAGGTGTTCAGCAGCACCGATGTGGGGAGTAATGCGGTATTGTACCTGGGGGGCAGCGGCCTCTTCGTGTCTACGATTGCTCTCGTGTGCCTCCCGACCAAGGACATGGTTGCGTCACGATAAACGAGCTACCTCAGCATGTCCTACTGTAAGAACAAGAGTCATAGATTGAGCTGTTTCGGCGTGAAATCAGTGGAGTTCCTGCAAGGAATGCTCGCACAGCCGATCAAGACAGGAGGACCAAATTTGGTCATCAGTGTTTTGTTGCGGTGGCACCCTTCAGTACTCGAGTAGCTACGCGGAGTGACTCTGGCTTTCCGCTAACTGTTACTCTTTCTTCATGGTAAGTTGTTCTACGCCCATGTACATCAATATCCCCCATTACTTGTAGACATTCCATGGATGCGACTCTGACTTCATGGCAGTCATCTCAAGATCAGTTATGTCTTATCTGCAGAAATACGGGACATAACATCAGTCTCTGTCCTTGGTTTACCTGGAAGACTAAATCACTCACAAATCCATCTTTTCCTGGGCCAGAATGTGCACGTCCCTCTCCTCTTGATGCATACCCCCTCGTTGTTGAAACCTTGAAACAAGAGATGTGCGAGCGGTGTCGAGGACTCAGCGAATGGCACCGAATTACTAGGGTTGATCCACCCGTGCGGCACTATTATCTGGGTGGCATCGAGCACCTTGATTTACTTTCCGCGTGTCCTTCATGTCGCCTTATCTTCAACATCACCTACCTGACAGACGAAGACATCTCTTCCGTGAATCGCGGCAGCGAGCTCGTCTTGGTGATAGCTCCGACGGTTTCTCGCCTAGAGAAGGATCTGGGTTGGCAGTCACCTAGCGGGATCGAGGCATGCCCATACGCCGATTGCGTGTATACAGCAGTAAAGTTGACCATAGCGGACTGGGGGGATCATTGTACTACAGCAAAAGCGCTATATGGAGATCCAAGTCTAGAGGTATCCTCACCATGGCGAATCACAGGCAAGGGACCCAATCGGAGCAGCAAACTGATGCCGGGCAACAAACGCCCTTTGAGGACTGCGGCACGACGAACGTTACCTCTTTCGACGTACGAGAGTAGGACGTCTGTGGAGGAGGCTATAGACGCGGTGGCGCTGGCAGACGTCGAACTTAGGTGTAACACATCCTTGGGAGTTCGGAAAGTCGACCCAGAGTGTCCCAATTATGGCATCATCAAGGACTGGCTTGGTCGCTGCGACGCTCTTCACCCTACAACTTGTCGACCTATCGTCTCTGAAAGTCTCAAGAAAATCAAGCTTGTCAATGTAGAAACTCGCCAGATCGTCATGTATCCCCCAGAAGGCCACGACTACCTTGCACTCAGCTATGTGTGGGGAAAAGCAAAACAAGCTAGTTACAAGCTCGGGGACGTCCTTCCCATCCTTCCATCGACTCTCGAGGACGCCTTGACGGTAACTCGCATGCTTGGGAAGCGCTATTTATGGGCGGATTCTCTATGCATTGATCAAAGAGACGACGTAGAGAAAGCGGTACAGATAGCCCTGATGAGTGCCATCTACAGTGGCGCATGGGTCACGATCGTCTCTCTTTCCGGTCTGTCGGCCAACAGCGGACTACCGCGGGTGGGTACTCTGGACGGCGTTGTACCGCAGCTCAAGTATGTCATCTGGGGAAAGCGGATGTTGTCTTTGATGCCTACGCTTGCTCAACAGCTCTCGTGGTCATGTTGGGCTGACAGGGCATGGACCTTCCAGGAGGGGTTGCTCTCACCACGATGCCTTTTCTTTACGAAGCACCAAGTCTACTTTGAGTGCAATGCATTCCAATGCTGCGAATCTCTGGACGATTCGGTCTCACCATTCCATATTTCCTCTGACGAGGAACAACGCGCTGCGCTCCTAGTCGCAGAGCATGAAGAAAACAGTCCGAGGCGTCCCGAGAACATCGTCGGGAAGGGTGTCCTCAGAGACCCGTTCAGACAAATGACCGCGAAAGCAGGGCGCCTTCAAAACGAAGACAAACGTTCCGTATACCACGAACTCCTGAAGAGTTTCACAAAGCGGCAGATGAGCTACGATGCGGACTCCCTCAACGCCTTTTCCGCAATTATGACGCGACTCCAAGATAATCAGTATGAGGGAGGCTTCGTGCATGGTCTCCCTGCTGAAGACATTTCGAGGGCGTTGTTGTGGTACCATTCGTCCAAGTCGCGCCGAAGAGTCGACTTCCCAACATGGTCTTGGGCCGGGTGGGAAGGGGAGGTGTGCAAATATGTCGTTGATGGCGCGCGGAAATTCATCGGGGCATTCATGCCACCGCTGCGTGTATGGAACGCAGGAAACTCCGGTCGTCCAGAGCTAATTTATGAATTCAATCCATTGGCCTGGATGGTAAAGGAGACGGAAGAGGGCGAAGAGAAAGAGCGCCAGTCGGTCAACTTTGAGAGAGATCCTATAATTCGTGTGGCGAAAGTCATGCTCGCTGACATTCCGCAGGTGCCACAGGAGCTCGGTTCAGGGGAGCTGGTGATCGAGGGAATAGTTCTCCGGGTAATGCTCGTTCGTTCTAACTACGGACATCCGCGGGAGGGGCGCCTTGAAATCCGGCATGTTGGTATGTATGAAGATGTCAAGTTTCAGGGCCATGACGCCGAGATGTTGGTCAATACGCGACAAGGCAAGGAGCAGGACTTTCTGTTGTTATCCCGCGAACTAGTTTCCTACAACGAAAGAGTATATACTGCGCTGTTGCTCATTGACTGGGAGGGGGACATTGCGTATAGGGTAGGCGTCGCAACATTGGAGGTTACCCAGGATAGATTCGGATTGTTGGAAAGCCTTTCAGGGGTATTTGAAAGAAGGCTATTGAAGTTGAAATAGGTCGAGTCACCCTGGCGCAATATTCAAGAAATATTCACGAGCAGCTTTATTCGGCAGGTGTAGTCGTATAGGAAAGACGTAGTAGTTTGGGAGTTAAATCTCAAAGAACTCGAGATGAAACCTTCACACCACTAACGTACAAACGACACATTGCAGGACTCCTCGGTCGCCCGATCAGAGGATTCCCTGAAGGAGCTTGGAAAAGCCAAGGGAGGTGAGACCACCTGCGTGAAGTATCCAGATCAGTGGCCAATTTGACTCAAGCACACAGAAACGACCCGCCATTCGTTCTCGTGGTGCCCACGAATGCAATGATCTGCCCATAGCTACCCCAAGCATCTCCAGGTCTAGTGTCAAAACCATATTTCTCTAGCAAAAGAAAGATATCAACCCTCAATGTAAACAATGCTCGCTTGGTAGGGTATTTCCTTACTTGTGACAGTCGTCGTACCGTCGCTCTTGTCAAACAACGTTAAGATAAAGAAATTGATGTATTTTGTGGTTTTGTAGATCTTCCCGCTAAATCCAACGATAAGCTGGTTTGCTGATGAAAAGTTGGTATATAAATAACATGAATTCGTGGCTATCCCACCTGAAAGATGGATGGTTTCGGGGGTCGTAGTTGTGTTTCCATGTCTTGCTTCTTCCGTTCCGAGGGCGCCGACACTATGTAGGTAATCATCGAAGTGCATGATCCCTGTGATTTCCTGGTTTACGAGTAATGTCCAACTAACGAGAATTTTAATCAGGGTCAAATCACAGGATTGATGCAAAGTAGTCACTCACTGGTCTGCACATCATTGAATATCATGTCATTAGGGGCATTGTATGTCCCAGCGGACTTGGTAAAGTCAAGAGCCCGGGGGAGAGTCGACATGGTTTATAAGGTTGATGTGAGGGGTGTTCGTTCACTGCTGGTTATCTCACCCGGGCTTCCTGGTTTTATAGCCTGGGGTCACAAACTAATTTCCAAACGGATCCTCCAAGTGAGGTGATGAGGAATCAGAGGTCTCGCTCCTCCGCCCAAGACGCACAGGTGAAAGAAGGCCGTGTAAGCGCCAGAAGTACAGCAATAGATGAAATCCCTGTTTCATTGTAATTGGAGATGTCACCAGTTTCCAACATCGAATGTACGGCGCAGTTTGAGGCCACCACCGATTGGTTGTGACTGGTGAGTTTTTGCAGCGATGTATGACCAACGTTCTAACCAGAAGCATGAATCACATCAAAATTTGGGAACACCTTTCTGTTAGGCTGATGCCTAGGTGCTTCGACGCTCCGTGTCGCAAGTTGGGGTGCCCGAACGACCAAACCTAATGCATATTCCCTGTACGTGATATATCTCTGTTGAAGGTAGGGCAATGTCAACGGTGCTAACTTTCGCGTGAACAATTGTCCAGGAACCGTCCATTCGGACCATTTCCACTGTTTCACGAGGTCAGCAGGGCCCACGGGCTTTACCAAGCTCGTATGAAGTCCTAGTAGTCGGCGTAATGGAGGGTAAAGAATGCCGAGAGCGCGAATCGGCAAGGTTCGTTAGGAAACTATCGTGGAGGAGGTGACCAGTGAAGTCTGGGCTTCAGACACACAACTGAGTTAAGCCAGTGGGAGTGTCCCGGGCATACTAAAAACAGGTGTCATCACCGCAGGTGCTGACTGGTCGGCAACGACTACCACCGCTGATCAGCAAAGTCACGCTGCACCTGGATCGAGCTGGAACTTAGCAGATACAGTTGGCAACGATGCTGGCAAACTCTAATAGTTTCCACGGCCACTTTGAGCGCCATCGTCGGACGGACAATACAAGTGTTCCAAATATTCATGTGCGCACTCAAAACTCAGGATTAATTAGGTTCAGCGCTGGAGTGACTGGAAATTCCATCGGCGCAATTGGCTCAAATTTGTCAAGTCGGTGTCCGCGTAGGCCACAATAGGAGTGGTCAATCATTGCCGACACGCACCCTTGTTGCTATCTTTACCCTTCTGCGGGCGTCGTGCAACTGATCAGCCTAACAGAAAAGAATTGCCGTTCAAATTTATGGTCAGACCATCGGGTAACTGTCAGATATAAGTCCCTCTACGAACGTCGCTAACATTGATTCTGAAGTCAAACATCGTCCAAATATCCATTGAAAGCAAATACGTTGCAATGCACTTCGACAGATGGGGGTAAGAGGTCCCAAACTAACTGCTTAGTGGTTCCGATGCCCCAACAAACGTACGAAACCCAATCCGTGGGTGATTGCATCTCACACGGCCCACCGCATGTACATTTGCCGGAGAAGGGGATACTTTCGGTGCTGCAACATGGTCTAGCTGGATCCAGGTGTGCGATTTTGTTGATCTGTGGTGGGAATGATCATGGTATTATAGACCAGTTCACAGCGTTGACGGACTTGTGGCAACGCCTGTTATGACGGGGACACTTCCAGTTGAAACCCGAAACTGGACACCTAGACGATAAATCTGATTGGTCTTTCAATTCATGCTATCGGTATTCTTTTTTCCCCGGTAACCCCGACCGTACTGAATAAAATCTCGGTCAAGTCCGTGGGCTACTGGTGACTTCATGGAGGGTGGAAATGGGTGATATTGGCAGACCCGAGCAACGGACCAATATCCTACCGGTGGCCAAGTTCTATCGACCAGAAGGGATCCGGACATCCTTCAAGTTCGGTCGCCGGGTCCCCAAAATTCCGATACGGAGCAACCACCTAGGTCCATCAGGCAAATAAGAAACCATTGTCGATTACAACTGTGGTTAGAGCAATGGATAATACAAGACCTTCTGTTTCGAACCAGCAAACCAATCCGAACTCATGAACTGTGCTGAAGACTCATCGACAGCATTACGCTGTCATATGGGACTGCACCCTACGTTTCAGGTTGGAACCGTGGACATCCCGATCTTGATGTGAGATAATTTCATCCATGACCATCCCTGGCACTGGGAAAGCATTCTTGGACGCGTCATTCCCGGTGGGTGTTTTCATACTAGCTGAATCCATATAGAAATCGGCTCGGCTCCTCGGATTATAAAGTCAGGACATTTGAGCAGGATGACTAGCATCAATTCTACGCTCTCGTAATCGATATACCTATACCATGCCCGCTGAAAATACACTTACTACTTTCGACTTTACCAAGCCCACTAGCATACCCAGCGGCGACAATAATTTCAGGTTCAATGATGCTATTCAACCTGAGCTGTTCTTTTTTTTCTGTCGTCATTTAACCTTACCGACGACAGATGGAGAATATCCCACCTCGCAAAGGATCAAATCCATCAATACCATCCAGCTCTATAAATCAGACAACTCTGATACCGACGTTGTCATCGTGGGGTTAAAGGTCGAATACACCGTGGATTCCAGCAAAGTCACTGTTGTTCATGGCAATGTCACCCCTTATTTGGCTTCTTCGCAGCCCCTCGTGATCACGAGTGAGACTATCATTAGTGAACGCCGTAATTTGATCTGACGCTCTCTAGGCAAGCAGCTCCTTGTTGGAGCTAGTGGAAGGTTCAAGGAAAATAGCGCCATCCCGACCAAGGCTGGCCGCATCGTGCACATCATCTTTTCGATTTATGACAGTGAGAAGGGCGAAACGACTGTTACATGTGAGAGATCAGACCTGTGGATCGGAGTACCTCGCACTGAATGTCGATATCTTTCGTTTTTTTTTGTCAGCCGCACTCGGTGGGACGGGATCTGGAACAACGTGGGGGAGTTATGGACCAGTTATCGCGTTCTAGGGCACGACTACGGACACACGTAAGTAGGTCGCGCCACATATAAGCGACCAGATGAGCTAGATAGAGGGATGGTGAGTCCTAGGTACATCAGTATATGCGTTAACGAATGTGATAACACGCACGGCCTACCTCCAGTTTTCACTCACTGGACTGGAGGGAAGGCGCGTCGCGTGAGCGAGAGGAAAAAATTATCAACGTGTGCCCCAAAAAGGAAATGTAGGAAATGTCTACGGTACGCTACGGTCTGTATCTTTGACACCACATACGATAGATAATGAAGCTGACAGAATTGGGTAGTGGGACTGACCTCCCTCGGGTTCGTGACCGCTGTTCAGGGGACGGATCGATGGAGTGAAGGTGTTGTATTGAGTTTGTCGAGATTCAACTCTCGTGTTGTCTGTTGTATGATTTGATGGCCAAATATATTTGTTCGCGAGCAGTCTCTAAAAGGGCCTTGTCCTGATCAGGTTAAGACTGAATGATGGAAACCAAATCATATACCATGCAATTCTGTGGCTGCAGATTGAAAGTATCGGTAAACTTTTAATCGCAAACTGGACAAACCGGGATCTGCATCTGAACGAATTTCCATTGTTTGATCTCCCCATGGTCGGAGCGATCAAATGGAGCAAAATCTCCTCTCTTTGCACCAGCTTCGTCAAGATAATTTCTCGACCCGTGGGGGGAAGGTCTTCACCCGGTAATTGCTGGGGAAGACGAGTGTCAACGCCCCACAGTGCTATCAACCCACGGCCAATCGGGTCTTGGAGGTTGTCAGTGAGCTCGTCAGCTTAGTACTTTACCAAGGACGACAACTTGGCAGGTTCCACGACAGGCCCCAAGAGCACGGAGAGCCCCGAGGCGCAGTCAGCCAGGCGGGTAGGGACAACCCGATCCACTCGGCGAGACTGTCACCTGTGGCCTTTCCATTGAATTCCCCGAGATCCCGTTATCCACCCCTACCACTCTCCGTTTGTTCTTGGCCCATTGATCCCATTCCCACTTCCTCGTTTTGGAGGACGTCAACAACAGCATAGCCGGTTTGACAGTCACAGTGACAACTCCAGAGACTGCTTTCCTGCCAAAGGACCCCCTGTAATGGCTGTAATGGAGAATCCCTCAATCCGCCACACAGCACCTGCATAATCATGCTACATGTCTATCTATCTCCCATATGGTGGTATAGCACGACAACTGGGTTTATCCTATGCGAGTCTCAGATTGCCGTGGCCTTCCTATGGCAAAAGTTCGCGAAGTGCGTCCGCCGTGTTAGCTCCCACCCTCGGCAATAGGGAGGCCGATGAGAAATCGCTGGACATTCTAATAACATGTTGAATTTGGTGTATTCTCGCATCATATGATTAAGTGTGTGAGCTGCGGCTAGTCCATTTTTCTTTTCTGTCTTGTTCACGAACGTTCCTCCACAGAGCTCATACACGAATCGCCTTATCTATAGGCCTATTACAGTCGCATATTGACAGCCTGTCTCTGAGGCTTCCAGAAGGTGTCACCGATACCAATGCTTATCTCCGCCATCAGATGTTCGCCATGGAGGTGAAACAGAAAGGTGTCTTGGTTCTAATATATAAACATAGTCCTCGCCGCTCGGGGTCAAGAATTGTTCAACATGTCCGCGGGAACAAACGACGTGAAAATTGTAATGGGCGACCTTGTCTCAACTGCTATTCAACCAGTGCCTTCGGAACCGACAACCAAGTCGTCTATCATCGACCAGGAGTTGAATCGACATGGCATGGGTCGCTATCAATGGTCTGTACTGCTAATCTGGACTGTCTCACTAATATATTCACGTAGCATCGTCGAAATTATAGGATGATTTGGGTTATTTGTGGTTTTGGCATCCTCCTGGACGTCATGTGGGTACAAGCATTTGGTCTGGTGGGGTCGAACATACAGCGCGAATTCGGATTCTCCGACAAACAATTCGGGAACATCACTGCTGCTCTCTTTGCTGGATTAACCGTGGGGTCATTCATGTGGGGCATATTGGTCGATGTTGTAGGTTCGTTTTCGGACTAGACGCCTTTGCTCCGCACTCTACCCTGTTGATGAACATTTGAATTAGGTCGTCGGGTGGCATTTCTCGGTACCTCCTTCATCACCGGTGTATTTGGAATGTGTATTGGTGCCCAGTCTTCGTACAATAACCTCCTAGTATTCATGGCCCTCACCGGTATTGGACTCGGAGGCAATGTCCCTATTGATTCAACCAGTGAGCACCGCGACCAAAACACTCTCTTTACACACTCACACTTCTTCTATCCAGTCACTTCCGAGTATCTGCCAAAGGTACTGGTCCATGCTACGGTAGGCCAAATTACTAACCCATCTTAAACCAGGATCGGTTTTATCTCCTCGCTGCACTCATGATCTTTCAGCCCCTTGGCGTAATATTATCTACTCTCATTGCATTTGCACTCGTGCCCACCTACTCTTGCTCACCAAAGTTGCTCTCGTGTAACCTTACAGGAGGTGCCACACCTTGCTGTTCAAAGGAAGCTAACATGGGATGGCGATATCTATGTTTCACAATTGCCTCGATTACACTTGGGGTGTTCCTCCTTCGCTTTTTCATTTTTCCTTTCTACGAATCTCCTCGGTTCCTTATATCCAAAGGGAATGATGAGGGTGCAGTCGACGTCGTCCACAAGATTGCTGCGTTTAATAGGCGTCCATGTGAGCTCACTGTGGAGTCACTGCACGACAAACACAATGATGTTGCGGCAATCGAAGAGACTGGATTCTCGAAAAGGCTTTTTAGTGAGATTTCGAGGTTGAAGATGCTTTTCGGGAGCTGGGGAATGATTCGGATTACGATCATTGTCTGCATCACTTGGATATGTTTCCTCTGGGGTGAGACACCCACTGGTATCGTCTATGATTCCCTTAGCTCACGGAAGAGTCTCAGGATTGAGTATTGTCAACACCTATTTGCCAGCAATCTTGCAGAGGAAGAATAGCGCGGTTAATGTTGGTCTTGAACAAACATACGTCGACTACTTGATCGCGTACAGTCCTGGGATAGCTGCTACCGTTTTATCTGTCTTCATGGTCCGGGAACCCAGGGTCGGGCGGAAATGGACGATGGTTTTCTCATCGATGGTCCTCGGTATATCCTTGTTCCTATATAGTGTCGTGAACACACAAGCAAGCCGCGTCGGTTTTACGATGCTAGCATACTTTTGTCAGAGCCTCTTCGCTGCATCCGTGAGTCGCCTTCATTTCGTTTCTCTCCTCACTTTGAAAGCGACCACGTATAGGTCTACGGATGGACACCCGAGGCATTCCCGGCTGCAGTGCGGGGGACCGCGACCGGATCGGCATTCTTTTGCGCCAACCTGAGTGCGATTTGTGCGCCGCTGATAGCTGAGCAGGTGTTCAGCAGTACTAACGTAGGAAGTAATGCGGTATTGTACATGGCGGGCAGCGGGCTTTTCGTATCGACGATTGCTCTGGGGTGCCTCTCGACCAAGGAGATGGTCGCGCCTCGATAGACGAGCTACCCAACGGATGTATCTTACTGTAAGAAAAAGAGTTATGAAGTGAGTTGTTTCATGCTGCGGACGGCCGTTCGAGCGTCAAACTAGCAGAGTCCATCGCAGGAGTGCTCGTATAGATGCGAGCATTCCGGCCATGCCGACCAAGATGAGTGATGGAGCTGACGGGGTTGGTAGTTGGCCTCACCTTCGTTGGCTTCGTGACTGCTATTCATTGGAGGAGAGGACAAACTAAGGGATATGAAGAATGAATACGGGCAAAGAGAGATTGAGCTGGATGACAATCGTTGACCGTCGAGCCGAGAATCAGAACGACGCGACGCGTAGCGCGCAGATCAAGCGGTCAGTGAGCTCATCCAGCCCATTTCCCGGTGGAGGTACAGTTGTAACCGAGTTCTACTAGTCATGCGAGTGCCACATAACAAGACCAGAACAGCAGCCCGTCGGTACAACTTGGCCTAGATCTGGTGGGTCAGTGAGTGTGTCCCTCACTCACCGTGAATCCAGACAGTGTACTTGCTAGCCAGATCGTGCCCAAGTCATTTCAGACTCCGACGCCTACGCGTCTCTCTCTTTGACCATGTCCGTCTCCCTCACAGACAGCCAAACCCTTCTCGCTTTCAAAGCTGGACGGTCCTTCAGACGCGCAGGGACCAACTTTGTTGACGCAGACCCCAGCAAGGGCGCGATCGTTCTCTCGAACAGCGACGACGGCCTCCTACATTTCATCTGGAAAAATCGTGCAACAGGCCGTCCGAGTGAAGACCTCATCCTCTTCCCCGGCGACGCCACGTTTGAAAAGGTGGCCCAGGCTCCGGGCGGGAGAACGTACGTCCTCCGGTTCGAGAGTTCGGACCAGAGGCACTTTGTGAGTCGTCTCGTTCCATCCCTGAGCCTACGTGTATCTCACGCGAGGCTAGTTTTGGATGCAGGTGATGCGCCCTTCAGCGATGCGCGCGCGATGGGGGCGGATGGGCTGACTGGCCTTTACTAGGATGCGTCCTCTCGACGGGACGACGAGTTCGTACATAACCTCAACAGATTGCTCGCGGATCCGACCATCATTCCTGTCTGGGACTCGAGGTCGGCCGACTCGCAGGCGTCCACGTCGACGTCGGGCGCATCCTCCTCACAGATACCCGCTGCGCCGTATGTGGCATGTCGCCTTAATGCAACTTGACTTGATCTCACTCATAGTATGTCTAGCAACACGGCCGCATCGCTTCTGCCGGGGACGACGCCGGAACAACTCGCGCGTCTTCGGGCACTTGTCACTTCAATGGGCGCCAACGCTGGCCCCAATCCAGGTGCGTTTTGTCCCTCTCCTTTGGCTCTCGACTCACGATGTCCCCTGAGACCAGATGAAGTCTCCCTGACAGATGTTCTTACGCCGTCGAATCTGCTTCCACTCTTCACCTCCCACCCCGTGCTCTTATCTTCCCTCTTCCCTCACCTTCCGCCAGAGCTGTTGCCCTCTGGCAATGAGCCACTGACACCTCAACAAACGGCACAGCTCACTGAAACGCTACAACAAACGATAAACTCACCTCCGTTCCGCACGGCGGTCGCACAACTCGACAGAGCACTTAGGACTGGGGCGTTGGGCGGGTTCGTCAGGAGCCTTGGGCTACCAGAGAGTGCTGGTGCAGGGGTTGGTGCGTTTTTGAGCGCAATCGCAGAGCAAGCCAGGAGGGAAGAACCGGGAGGGAGTAGCCAAGAGGATAGGATGGAAGAGGACTAAACTTGTCTTTGCAAAACTCTGAACTGCTGTACCTGTATCCTGTATCCCGCACACTTGATGGGATAATCTATCGCACCGCAGAAAATAGCGACTATTAGCGAAAGCCGACGAAAGCAAAGGGAATATATGTAGAGTATAGAACACTGGCGGCAGCAAAATGGTTGCAAACTCCCCGTCAGTGACCGCGCTCTGACAACCAACGCAGCACAATGTCCCTATTTACGTTCAGTCAGTCAGCTGATTGTTGTTGCTATTGAACTCACAGGTTGTGTTGGCTGCGCATCGAACACTGGTTGCGAAGACCGGTGAGAAAAAAGTTAGATCCGTCCATCAAACGAGTCCACACACAGAATAACACTGGTGGTATAGATCGGGTAAACCCCCCGATCACCAAGGAGGGTTGGAGGTACTCACCGAAACAGGACGGTTTTGGATTTTGTCTAGTTGGCTATGTGGGCGTGAGTCAAGACGTAGGAGGAGCTCTTCAGCTGACGAGCGCGCACTCACAGTTCGCGTATGAGATCTTTTACGGATGCGTGATTCGGAAGGTCGTTTTTATTACCGAGCTGGAATGATCGCGCACAGAGGGACGGGAAGGAAGGGGTCAAAATGGACCGGATGAAACGGGACCGGTCGGTCGGCACGCACAACGAGCAACGGAACGCCAGCTAGGCTGGGTTGCGAGAGCAATTGATGAAGCTCGAAACGAACCGTGTGGAATTTGTCTTGCTACATGCCCTCAATATCAGCTCATGACCACTCGGATTTTTCGTTGCACCCAGACACGCACGTCTGCAGAATCTACGACAAACCTTTACCAAATGTGAGCTCGCCTTTCCATCGCGCAATGCAAGAGCGGGTTGGATCCAGAAACGAAACGGATGAACCAGTGAACGGGAAGCGAGAACGTACACGACCGCGTCAACACCGTTGCAGTACCTCTCCCACATGGAACGGAATTTCGGTTGACCAGCGACATCCCATATCTTGAGCGTCACCGCGCCCTTGCGGACCTTGCGATAATTGAAGGCGACGGTCGGCACGACGTCCTCTGTCCACTGTCGTTCGACGTCATGGGATGAGCTCGGTTCGGAAATGGGACGAAATGGCAAGAAACGCAACTTGCCCGGACCCCAAGACGTTCACAAATGACGTCTTTCCCGATGCCTGCGCGTGTTCGAATACGTCTGCGTCCATTCCACATCTCCGTAAGCAAAGGGGAGTGCACCTGTAACCCCACCACCGAGATCTCGGCGGATTTAGCAAAGAAGATGCTGAGTGACCCATTAGCAGTGGCTTCCGTGCTACGACGTGATTGTGCGGATATATACTTGCCTGCTGAGCCAGACGAAGATGGAGGAGAAGAACGACATTCGCTCGCAAGAATTGACAGTAACGCGTGTTGGTCCTATGGAGAGAGTCAGCGCCGCGGAGTTCAAAAAGATTCTTTGACTTCACCACCAGGCTTTTTATGCGTGCAACTCTGGATCCGTCGCCGACCTCGTCCGTGATCTTCGACTCTCGAACTCGTGACCTTCAAGAAGTTCAAGTTCAAGTTGATAGACAATCACGTGATCTCTATCCGCTTCATACAGAGAACTTGGATCAGAATCAGCTTTGTTTGGTGGCAGGATGACCTAGTGGCAACGTCACGCGAGTAGGTCATCTCGCTACCCGCATTTTGCCACGGGTTCGATTCCCATCATGGCCATCTAATTTTCTCAGAGGAACGTTTGGGTGGAATTGCCAGGAGTGAATCATAACTCTGGTGGCGCGAAACTGGGAGTCATACCTGGGTCATTTTATTGTTCGCGTCCCCCTGCAGCTGTTTTGTTGTCGTATGTTCAAATATTCTCGCGGTCATTTAACGCTGGTGAGTGTCTGGCCACTGAATTTGGATTGATCTAGGAACATGTTCTTTTTATCATTGGTGAGCCAGCTAGTGTTATGCGCCCCGTATTTTGTTTTATCGAGCAACAATAACCAACGATGCATGCTTCTATCGGGTGCTTACTTCCGTCCTTGTCATAGTGAAATCCTCAAGGATGCGCACTGGAGCATTCTAAGGTGTTTCCAATCTCCTACTTATTCCAGGTGAGTCTCCTCTCGCGTTTCCGGGTGTATCTGGCCCGTCCGGACGACGTAACGAAGTATTAAAGCCAACACCGCAAACAGGTCTAAGCTCCAGATGTGTGAATCGTCTTGACAAACCTGACAGGAAGAGAGTAGATTTCGTTCCGTCTGATTGCTCGGACCATGGGGGGATTGAGCAGTGCGGATTCGTTCAGATGCAGATCCTGGTTTGTGCGTAAAATGCTACACTCTCCAGATGCCCCAGTTTCTGATGGAAACTTTACCGATACTTTGAATCTACCGCCACAAAATTGTATGGGATATGATCTCGATTCCGTCATTCAGTCTTAACCTTGGGCCAGAACGCCTTTAAGAGACTGCTCGCGAACATAAATTGGGCCATTGAATCATACAACAAACAAAACACGAGAGTTGAATCTCGACAAACTCAACACAACACCTTCACTCCATCCATCTCTCAGTCTGTCCCCCGAACAGCGGTCACGAACCCGAGGGAGGTCAGTCCCACTGCCCGATTCCGTCAGCTTCATCATCCATCGTATGTGGTGCGGAGAACTTACGTGTGTCCGTGGTCGAGCCCTGGAACGCAATAATTTGTCCGTAACTCCCCCACGTTATTCCAGATCCTAACCCACCAAGTGGGGCTGAAAAAAAAAAAGAAAGATATCGACATTCAGTGCGAGGTACTCCGATCCACAGGTCTGATCTCTCACGTGTGACAGTCGTTTCGCCCTTCTCACTGTCATAAATCGAAAAGATGATGTGCGCGATGCGGCCAGCCTTGGTCGGGATGGCGCTATTTTCCTTGAGCCTTCCACTAGCTCCAACAAGGAGCTGCTTGCCTAGAGAGCGTCAGATCGAATCACGGCGTTCACCAATGATAGTCTCACTCGTGATCACGAGGGGCTGCGAAGAAGCCAAATAAGGGGTGACATTGCCATGAACAACAGTGACTTTGCTGGAATCCACGGTGTATTCGACCTTTAACCCCACGATGACAGCGTCGCCATCAGACTCGTCGGATTTGTAGAGCTGGATGGTATTGATGGATGTGATCTTTTGCGAGGTGGGATATTCTCCATCTGTCCTCGGGACATTGCAGTAGGTTAAATGACAACAGAAAAAAAACGAACGGCTCACATCGAATAGCATCATTGAACCTGTCATCATTGTCGCCGCTGGGTGCACCAGTGGACTTGGTAAAGTCGAGAGTATTAAGAATATTTTCAGCAGGCATAGTAGAGGCGTGTCAATTTCGAGAGCGTAGTATTGCTGCTAGTTATCCTGCCTAAATTTCCTGACTTTATAGTCCGAGGAGCTGAGCTGATTTCTATATGGATTCAACTAGTGTGAAAACACCCACCGGAAATGTGCGTGGAGAGAGAAGCACACCCCCAAGAATGATTTGTGAGTGCCGAGCGGCCATGGATGAAATATTTGTCGCATCAAGAGCAGGATGTCGATGGTTCCAACCTGAAATATAACCTTAGGCACCGTCCGAGTCCATGTTGGTCGGACTGTATGACAGTGTAACGTTGTCGACAAGTCTCTCCCAAAATTCGTGAGTTTGGATTGGTTTGCTGATTCGAAACCGACAGTCTTGTATTATTCATTGTTCTAACCATAGTTGTGATCGATAATGGCTTGTTATTTGCCTGATGGACCTGGATAGTTGCTCCGTATCAGAATTTTGGGGACCCGGTGACTGAGCTTGAAGGATGTCCGGACGCCTTCTAGTCGATAGAACTTGGCCACCGGTAAGCTATTGATGCGTTGTTCGGGTATGAGTTCAGGAATCGGCTCGCTCGATCCAGACTTTGCTGATCGGCGGCGGTCTTTAACCAACTTCCAGCACAGACGGACCACAGCGACACCTGTTATGACCAGGATAGTCCCACTGGCTTGTTGTGTTGTAAATTGTGAGTCCGAGACTCGAATTCCTTGGTCACTTCCTAAACGATAGTTTTCTAGCAAACTTTGCCAAGTTGTACTCTCGGCATTCTCTACCACCTATTTTGCTGACTACTAGGACTTCATATGAGCTTGGTAAAGCCTGTGGACTCCTGCTGACCTTGTGAAGCAGTGAAAATGGCCCAAATGGACGGTTTCTGAACAATTGCTCATGTGAAAGTCAGCACCATTGATGCTGCCCTATCCTCATCGGAAATCTATCATCCATGGGGAATATGCATCAAGTCTGGTCATTCCAATTTGCGACACGGAGTGCTGAGGCACCTGGGCATCAGCTCAACAGAAAGGTGTTCCCAAACTGTCAGATGGAAATGGTTCGCTTGGTTTGCCATCAATATGGACAGGTGGCAAACCAGACAACGTGCCGGACATAATTAGATCTTTTGCGGACCATTCATCTCCGCCCCGAGGTGGAGGTCAAATGATAAATTTCAAAAGTATCATGACCGCACTCCATCCGGATCTATGGAGTTTCAAGGGAGTTTTTGATTCTGGGGTGGGCAAACACCTGGGATCGAGTGATACTTGATACAGTGGGAACGTGTGTTGAGGCTGACAGCACTGACCAGTGGCAGAGAGGTGGTGATGGTGATGATGGTGATAATGTGGCAACACGACATGAATTCTATCTTATTATCAGTGAAATTTGATCTCATTGTTGCTCTTATCATGCAAGTTTCAAGGCAACATCACAATGGCCATAATGACATTGGAATTGCCAAATACCATCAAATAGAGAGCACATCACAGCAATTGATCTAGGCATACCATGGAATGGCAGAGTTAAATGTTAAGGACATATCCATCAATTACAGAGTGTAAGTGCATGGCTACATAGTCTTATCAATTTATCTGGGAAAACTGTCAATAGACTGCTGTTTGCTATTTGAGACAACAATTTCACAAAAGATGCAACCATTGAATAATATAATATAATAGGATAGATTAGTATTATATTGATTCTGGTGACTCATGTGTATTATCAAGTCTTTTGGATTTACAGTGTTTAATTATTTGACTAAAGTAGCTCTTATCACTCTTAGTTGCTTTTTACCACTTGAAAAGTATTATTTTAAAAGACAATAAGGTGAAAGTAGTCTTTCATATGCAACTATACAAATATAGCCAACCACCAGTTATATTCATGGCAAACTATGTGGAGAGAGGATTTAAAAAATACAATATGTTGGCTATAAGTACAAGAAAGCAATACCAAAAGAAATATATATGTCATCATATCCTTAATTCCAAAGCTGAAACAACCAATCTATTTTGGATTGCCAATCTAGGTGTTACACCAGATTTTAGCTAGATATCACAATGAATCAATCATCTGTTCATCTGTTGTTAAGACAAGTAGAAAACAGAAGCTAATATAAATCTAATACTGAAGTTTGAGTGTTTAGGAGACTGTCAAGCAGTCCTAATCAATAGAAGCCATCTATTAATAGGAAGAGAAATCTTTAAAAAGGATAAAACTGGGGGGAATGCCACTAGCATAATATATCTTATATACTATTGGTGAACAAGATTTAAGTAGAGCTATAGTGGACAATAAAAGCATTAGAATATTTAATTCTAATATAATGCATGAAGTGCATTGCAATCACTTGTGAAAATTTCACTTAGCCTTGATAAGGCAAAATATAGTGGGTGCCATTGGCTACAATATTGACCCTTGGGTCATGTGATTTGGCTTAGGGGCTGGGAAGATATCATCAAATTAATCAAGAATACATTTTTATTGCTAATACTTAAAAATATTAAATTCATATGTTCTAATATGCTATTACCTAACCAATGGGTCATGTGATGCACAGTATATTTTAAATGCACAAACAAACCAAAATAATACTACTTTTAACACCTCTATCATTGAAAAATCACACTTTATCAGACAATTTATTGATAAGCAACCCATAGTCCTGCTTTATCAAGCCAATGGTATAAGTTACTCTTATCTTACACCATGTGCAGGGATTAGGTTAGTTATCTCTGACCAATAGAACATGATCCAGTTATCTATCTACCTACCCTCATGTAATTCAAGCTCTACTTTGGAGTTCTAATTGAATAGTATATAAGATGGCCAAATTTAAGGTGTCCTTCCTAGTCTTGTCCTCCTTGGAGTTTCCCCCACTTCCTATTGGATAATTCCCACTGTCCAGAGGTATTAGTGGCAGATTTCCTGGATATCTGGACTTAGGTTGATGCTTACTTCAGTGCCACCAGCCTATTGTTTTATTAGCAAGTGACCAATATTGCCTTTGCAGTTTAGCAAGATTCAAATAGTAAGTTGGTCATCTCAAGAAGATTCTTTAGAAGAAGAAATTCTATGTAAAGACAAATAAACTACATACTAGCAATTCTCATCCTCACTATTGTAATTCTCTTCTGCTTTATAGCAATAATTGTATCAACTATTTTAAAGAATGAAAACCAACCAATTTCTATCCAATTATTATTTAAAGCCCTTAACCACACATATAGATTCATCATAGAATCACTGGTACCTGTTAACTTTAATATTGCCAATAATTCATGGAACAACAATGATAACAATAATTGGTGATTGATAAATATAATTCTAATTATTGTTCTTTTATTTTTCATCATTCTCCTTATCATCTCTTTCATCACTTGCATTTGATACTTCCATCAAGGAATTTAAGATATCAAATCTTATTCTTTTTAAGACATAGAGATTCTTTCCCTTCAAGTCCTATTTAGAGCAGTAGTGATCAACTGGCCATTATTGCACACTAACTCTGTTGTCTCCATATATTCTATAATATATACTGAGAGATATATACTAATATAGTAATTTACTAAATAAATACTTGTCAACTCCTTTGAGTTAATAAAACTCTTCATTCCTATCTAATATGTCTAATCCAGCCTTATTTGGAGCTGCTGCCAGCATAGCATGAATTACTTAACAAGAATGGATAACTGTCTTAACCATATTACAAAATGCAAAACAGCAACTCAATCAAGTGAACACTAAAAGAATCCAACTTGAAGCAAATTTTAGAACCACAATCCAACAGTTGTCTGATGCTATTGTAGTACAATACAAAGCTAAGGACTGCTCCAAACAACTTCTTGATCTACATCAATAGATAGGAACAATAGCTTATACTCAAAAACCTTAACCATTCACAAGATCTTTAAAAATAGAAGTATTCTTAGATCCTGGAATTTATAATGAATCTTCATCAAAGTTCAAAGAATGGTGGACCAAAATAAAAGCATGGATTGATTATAATTTCAAGCAATTCTCTATATTGGTTCCAAGTGCTCTTGAACTAGGACAATTCAATATAAAAATAAACATCAAAGCATGTGCTTATGCAATTCTATCAAGACTAAAAGGATTCAAAGGATCATACTTTGCAGAAGTTGAAATTGCTAAACTTGTAGATCAAACCTTGGATCTTACAAGCTGACAATATCTTATAAGGAAAATTGAAGAAATCTTTCAACTCCAGTTGCAAAAAGATTGGACAAATAGAGAGATCAGTCAATTTAGACAAGATCATTTCTCAACCAATGCATTTGTATCAAAATGGCAAACCTTCTTCCATCAATCTAGAATACCAGATCAATTTGGAGTTTGGGTGTTGAAAAACAACACAAGGAAGGACATTATAAAAGAGATATTCTAAACCAAATAACAAAAGCATATAGTGGAAGAAATGGTTCAAGTTATTCAACAAATAAGCTGAACAAAAGAAGAGTACCATCTCTTCTCCCATCCAAAGAAATTCTCTTTATATCAATTGAGACATGATAAATATGCTATGGATGTAGATGCATTAGAAATTGAAAAATGCTATAAACAAATGCTCAAAAGAATGTCACATATGTTACAAAACAGAAAGACATTCACACCTTTGCAAATTCCATTCAATGAACAGATCAAAGTTTGCAAAAGAACTTAGATCAAAAGGTAAGTCAAAAGGTAAGGACAGAAGATTCAAGAAATCTAGAAAAGTCTAAGCCCTAGACATGGATTCAAATTCCAACTCTAAATCAGAAGACTCTAAATCTTCAGAATTAGAAGATGAAGACCTTCTCTGTGCTGTTAGAGGCATAAACTATGAAGAAATGAAGGCATTCTTTTTCAATATGAAAGATTCTAAAGAAAAGAGAAAAGTCTCCCAAGCTTAAACCCTTGGGATGTTCAAGTCTGTAAAACTACTTCTAAACAACCTATGCAAACCCCTCTACCCTCAAAAGTATCAATTTGAAAAACATCAGAAAATGCTGCAGATTTAGATCTCTATTCATCTGAATCTAAGAATATTTTACCAGGACAGCAAGCTGTTATTGACACTAATATTCAAGTGGCAATATCTTTAAATGTTTACAGAAGAATCACTCTTTAAAGTGGACTAGCAATCAAATCTAAATCCACACTGGTGCAGGAGTCATAGACTCTGATTACCAAGGTAACCTTATTGTTCTGTTAATCAATCAAGGAATAGAAACATTCAAGGTAAATCCAGGTGATTACATCGCACAACTTATTATAGAAAAAATCCACTCTTTTAAAGTAGTTGAAGTAGCTAAATTATCCATAATAAAAAGAGCAGACAAAATTTTTGGATCTACAGGAATCAATTTATACATATCATCTTCAAAAGACCTCAAAATTAGATCTTTCTCAAAACAAGACATAATCATGCCTATCAAATTGCTCCTCTTAGATTTTATCATCAATTCATTCATTTAAAGCATTCACTTTACTAGACAATGGAGCCAACACCATGTTTGTTGATTGAACATAGACTAAAAAAATTCAATTATCCTTCAAACAGCCTCTGAAATCAATAAAAGTCTATAATATAGATGGAACCCCAAACTCTGCTGGAAATATCACCCATGCAGTAGAAATTCTCATAGACTATCAAGGACATTGTAAATGTATCACTGCTGAAGTTACTGACTTAGGAAAAAACTGACTTATCCTTGGTTACATATGACTTAAATACTACAACCTAGAGATTGGTTGGACAATCAAAACAGTCAAATTGTCAAGATATCCAATAGACTATAATGTGTTGAATGACAAATTCTTATTTATACATCAAATTGAATTAGAAGAATGAGATTCAATTTGACACATACATACTCTCAGGAAAGAAGACTCTTCCAAGCCAAAAGAGACTCCAGTGGAAGAACTTGTTTCAAGAGAATATCACAAGTGCCTCTATATCTTCTCAAAGAAGGAATCAGAATGCATGCCCCTTAGAAAATCATGGAACCATATGATAGATCTCAAAGATTCTTTTGAGCCAAAGAAAGATTGAATCCCACTCTCTCCTAATGAACAACAAGAAGTTATAGACTTCATTGATGATCAATTGTGAAAAGGATATATCAAATCCAGCAAATCTCCACAAACATCACCAATATTCTTTGTTCCAAATAAAGATAGACAAAAAAGAATGGTATAAGATTATTGTTACCTTAACAAACACACTGTCAAGAACAGCTACCCTTTGCCCTTTATCTCCCAACTCATCAATAAGCTTAAAGATGCAAAGCTTTTTACAAAAATGAATTTATATTGGGAATATAATAATGTATACATCAAAGAAGGTAATGAATGGAAAGTCACTTTCACATGTCACAAAGGATCCTACAAACCACTTGTAATGTTCTTTGAACTCTGCAACTCTCTAGCAATCTTCTGAACAATGATAAATGAAATATTTGTGGACATAGGCACAATAGTTGTCATCTATATGGACAACCTCATGATATTTACAAAGAACAATAACACTAAAAAACACAACAAAGTAGTTCTTCAAGTTCTTAAACTCCTGGATAAAATGATCTCTTTGTTAAACCTGAAAAGTATACCTTTTGAATCAAAGAAGTTGAATTCTTTGGAATAATCATAAATGAAAATGGAATTAAGATGGATAACATAAAAGTGAAAGCTATCCTTGAATAGCCAATACCTTTCTCTGTCAAAGCCATTAGAAGCTTCCTCAAACTAGCTAATTTCTACTAAAGATTCATCAATGGGCATTCCAAACTTGCAAGACCACTCATAGATCTAATCAAAAAAGACATATCACTTGTGTGGACCAAAATACAAGAATTGGTCTTTAATGAACTCAAACAAAGATTCATCTTGGCCCTAATCCTCACATATCCAGACATAGATGTACAGTTTTACCTAGAAACAGATGCCTCAGACTTTGCATCAGATACAGTACTCTCTATCTAAGTGAACAACAAATGGCATCCAGTCACATATTCCTCATACTCCTTTAACTCTATAGAACACAATTATCCTGTAGTAGATAAAGAAATGCTTAGTGTCATTAGAGTATTAGAACAATGGAAACATTACCTTGAAGGAGCACACCAAGAATTTGAAATCTGGAATAATCATGCAAACCTTCAATGGTTCATGCAATGCCAAAATCTAAACCAAAGACAAGCATGATGGGTTCAATATCTATCAAGATTTAATTTCAAATGGATCCATAAAGCAGGAACTCAAATGGTAAAAGCAGACATTTTATCCAGAAAAGAAGACCATGTCAATGGAATAGACCAAGACAATTAAGGAATTCAAATCATTCCTGACTCCATGATCAAAACAGTTCAAATCAACACAGATAACACATTCATCTTAGAAAAAGTTACAAAAATAGAAGAACCACATTATAACAACAACAAGCTTGTCATATCAGACAATCATGACCTTAGAATGGAAATCCTCTGATTACATCATGATACCCCAATCACAGAATATCCTGAATATGACAAGACACTAGAACTAATTCAATGATCATATATATGGCCACACCTCTCCACATTTATGAAAGACTATATTTTATGCTATGACCATTGTACATGATTTAAAGACTCAAATCTTGCAACACCAGGAAAAATTCAATCACTTCCAATACCAGATGGACCATGGCAAGACATCTCTGTTGATTTCATCACAGATTTGCCAGAATTCAATGGATATGACACCATCTTGGTCATAGTTAATAGATTTTCAAAAGAAACAAAATTTGTGCTCTACAATAAAATGATCACTACATTTAAAATAGAAAAACTATATCTGATATATATTTGGAAAATCCATGGCCTTCTTTAAATAATAATCTCAGATTATAGACCACAATTTGCATCACATATTATAAAAAATTTGTGCAAAAAGCTAGAAATCACACCAAAACTCTCCACAGCTTTTCATCCATACACAGATAAACAAACTAAAGGCATGAACAGTGATCTTCAATAATATCTTTGTATCTTCACATCAGAAAAACAACACAAATGAATTGAATGGTTACCAATCATGTAATTCTCATACAATTTAAAGAGGCAAACTTCTATCTAGAAGGCATCTTTTGATATCACACATTCCTACATACCTTAACTCAGATTTGAATAACATCAGTCAAAAGCATCCACTACTGATGACTTTGTTGAGAAAATCAAAAACATAGTCAAACAAGTTAAATAAAATTTGGTGACAGCACAAACTTAAATGAAGATTCAAGTGAACAAATATCATTTAACAGCACCACAATACACTATCAGTAACAAAGTTTGGCTTTCAACTGAAAACCTAAAATTATCCCATGCATCATGCAAATTAACAGAATAATGAATTAGACCATATAACATCATTGACATCAAAGGAATAAATGCCTATAAACTTTGCCTTCCCTCATTAATAAAGATTCATCCAGTTATAAATGTCTTGTACATCAAACCATACAAAGAATGTCTTACTGGTCAATCCACATTCAAACCTGGATCAATTATAGTCATAGAAGATCATGAAGAACAATATGAAGTTAAGTTCATTGTTAATTCAAGATTTAAAAACAGATACTTTGAATATCTTGTTCATTAGAAAGAATATGAAGATAATGAACACACATGAGAACCAGCTACTAACCTCAAAGATGCACCAAACATAGTAGCCAAGTTCCACAAGTCTCAACCAAGTGCATTCTACCAACTTCAAATGTCTAAAGTACAATTCTTTGATATCTTCTACCATTATAGAAAACCAACATCTAAACAGTTGATATTTTCTTTCAATCACCTGGAAGTTGATCCTTAGGAAGAGAATAGTATTATGAATGCTATATATTTTCCTCATTTTATTCCTATTTTTCTGTTATTTTTCTCTTACTTACCTTTTTATTTTCTTCAACTCAAGTCTTCACAGGTCATATGATGGACACATCCAGACCCATGAGGTCATTATGACATCATAGTCTAGACCCATCAACACAGCCAATGTTACAAATGCCACATACTTCTTTTATTTTATTCCTATTTTCTCACTATTTTTCTCTTACTTGCCTCTTTATTTCCTCCAACTTGAGCCCTTATAGGTCACATGATGGGCACATCCAGACCCATGACATTATCAATAACATCAAAAACCCAGACCCATCAATATAGTCAATGATTTAAATTCTTATCTCTTATTTTTTATCTATGACATCATACTCTCAACCCAAGCACAGCCCTTATCTCAAAATAGTGACTCATCAAAGCATAGCACTGAGTCATTGCTCAGTCAATAATCCACAGCCCTGCTTTGTCAAACCAATAGCACAAGTCACTTCTATCTCATACCATATGCAAGTGTTAGGTTAGTTATCTCTAACCAATAGAATATGATCCAGTTATCTATTACCTACCCTAATATACTTTTAAGCTCCATTTTGAAGTTCTAATTGAATAATATATAAGGTAGTCAAACTGAAGACATCTCTCCCAGTCTTGTTCTTCTTGGAGTTTCTTCCACTTTCTATTGGATGATTCCCATTGTCTAAAGATATAGTGACAGATTTCCTAGATATCTTGACTCAGATTAATGCTCATTTCAGTGTTCCTGCCTATTGTCTTATCAGCAAGTGACCAATATTGCCCTTTGGAGTTGGCAAAGATCCAAATAGTAAGTTGACCATTTCAGCCAACAACCTAGACCTTTATCTCTTATCTCTTATCTATAACATCATATCCTCAATCCAGATATAACCCTTATTTCAAGATAGTGACTCATCAGAGCATAGCACTGACTCATTTCTTAGTCAGCAACCCACAGCCCTGCTTTGTCAAGTCAATAGTACAAGTCACTCTTATCTTATATCATATGTAAGGGTTAGGTTAGTTATCTCTAACCAATAGGATCTTATCCAGTTATCTATTACCTACTCTAATATATATTAAAGCTCTGCTTCAGAGTTCTAATTGAATAGTACATAAGATAGCCAAACTAGAGGTGTTTCCCCCAGTCTTGTTCTTCTTAGAGTTTTCTTCATTTTCTATTGGATAATTTCCACTATTCAGAGGTATAGTGGTAGATTCCCTGAACACCTGGACTCAGGCTGATGCTTACTTCAGTGCTTCCTGCCTATTGTCTTATATTATACTCAATTGATATTGCCTTTGGAGTCCAGCAAGATTTAAATAGTAAGTTGGCCATTTCATTTAGCACTTGATTGATATTGCCTTTAGAATCTAGCAAGATCCAAATAGTAAGTTGGCCATTTTATTAGGATAAGACTTTACTCCCCTTTACCTCCATCTCTACCATTTCTACTACAAACTTATTCTTCATTAGGACAAGTTTCATTATCATCAAAATATATTATCTTCAATACCTATTCTATTTTACCAACCATATTAGCCACCAGTTAGTACAACTTGATGCAGGTCATAAAACAAGACTGACACTTGCTGGTACTAGTGTCCACCCTCTTGCAAGTTGTTTTTGGCATATCTTACATCAGAAATATTGGACAGGAAGTCCTAGTTGCAATTATGAAAGAGGAAGATATTTCCCTCATCTGATACTGATCAGTTGCACATGGCCATTAGGGAATAGCTGATGTCAGCATAGGATTACACAAGATTACCAGCCAAGTGAAGAACTTTGCCAAGTAATAGAAGATTATCAGAGAGTCAAGCCTTGCTTCTTTTCTATTCTTTTAAACATTAACCCAAATAAAATTAAACCAGAAGACTACAAGCAACAATTAGCTTGCTCACTACCACCACTAGCATGTGAACAGACCCCCAACTGGCCTGAGTGGTTTAGCCACCACTAGCATACTCTATCTCTAAGAGATCTTTGACCCCTCTTAGTCTACCAATAGATTGATGTCCTGTAAGAATAGCTCCTTACTCTGTATTACAACCACCATTTATTTATACCCACCTTTTACCCTCTAGCCATATGTTATCAAATTACCACTCTAGACCACCCACTCCTAACTCACTCCAACATAGCTCAGATACCACAGTCATTGGTTCTGGTATCCACAAACTTCTATATGAGATACAGATCAATGTAGATATTAACAACCTTATTTGAGAAGGAATACAATTGGACTTACAACAGCTCACTATTGCTAAGTATAGACAGAGACAGCCAAATTATAATCTGCCACCACAACAACACCATCTCTATTGAGTATCAAATAAAGAGAGAGATCTCCATTCTAATTCTTCTACTGATCATACTTGTGTTTGTTCTTACAATCCTGGCATTAACTTTGGACCTTGTGTCTTTACTCTATATTCTCATCTCTTCCTTGAACTATCTCACTGTTACCATCACAACTATAATAGACACTAGATCTATCATAGTTGAATTTAGAGCTCCTCTTCTTTACCAGAATAGAACTCTGTTTACTTGCCAAGGTATAGTTGAGAATCTGAGAGAGTATTTTCAAGCACTTCAACAATTACCTCAACACCTTCAATCTATTCCAAGGGAAAGACAAAGAGAAATTCTTGAAGTCTATGCTAAAAGGGTCCAATAAGTCAGAGCTCACATAGCACAAGTAGGAATCAATCTTGCTCCAAGACCTATATAAGAAGATTCTTCTTCTTTAGAAAAAACCCTCAATAAAGACAAATGAATTTCACATCCACACTCCTCATTTTAGCTCTCACATTCCTCTTTTGCTTTACAGCAATCATCATTTCTATCATCCTCAAGAATAGAAATAAATCCATTTCCATTTGCTTCTCATTCAAAGCTCCAAACCACACCTATAGATTTACTATTGAATCACCAGTACTTGTTGAACTCAACATTGCTGACAATTTGTGGAACAACAATGATAACAACAATTGGTGACTGATAAACATCATCCTGATTATTGTTCTCTTCTTTACTATTATTGTTCTCATTACATCTCTCACTATGTGTATTTGACATTCTTATCAAGAAACTCAAGACATCAAATTATATTCTCTACAAGACATAGAGATTCCTCCTTTCCAGATACCATCTAAAGCAATAGTGACTGATTGACTATCATTGTACACCAACTCTATCATCTCTTTATATCCTACTATATATACCAAGAAATATATATAGACACAGTAGTTACTCTATTAGATGAATATTAACTCAACTGAGTTAATATAACTTTTCTCTACTCCATTTATTCAACATATTTAATCCAGCTTCACCTGGTGTCACTGCTGGTGCAGCCTATATCACTCAATAAAAATGGATAGCTGTTTTAACTACTTTACAAAATGCTAAACAGCAACTCAATCAAATCAACACTAAAAGGACCTGGCTTGAAGCTGACCTGAGAATTGCAGCTCAATGTGAAGCTGAGAATTGTTCTAAACAATTTATTGGACTTTACCAATGAACAGGAATAGAAATCATTAACCAAAAATTTCAACCATTCACAGGATCTTCAAAAATAGAAATATTTTCAGGCCCTAGAATCTATAATGGATCTCCATCAAAGTTCAAAGAATGGTGGATCAAAATAAAAGCATGGATAGATTGCAATCCCAAGCAATTCTCAATACAAGTTTCAAATACTCTTGAGCCAGAATAATGCAATATTGAAGTCAACATCAAAGTATGTATCTATACAATCCTATCAAGACTAAAAGGATTCAAAGGATCACACTTTTCCAAAAACAAAATTGCCAAACTAGTAGATCAAACCTTTGAGCTCACAAGAAAGATTGAAGAAACCTTCCAACTCCAATTACAAAAAAATTAAGCAATCCAAGAAATCAGTCAATTCAGATAAGATCATCTCTCAACTAGTGCATTTGTATCAAGATGGCAAACTCTCTTCTTCCAATCTGATATCTCAAATCAATTTGGAGTTTGGTTATTGGAAAACAACATATAGAAGAGATGTTTTGAATCAAACAATAAAATAATATGGTTGAAGACATAGTGCAAATCATTTGACAAATTAGTTGAACAAAGGAAGAATATTGCCTCTTCTACTTCCCAAAGAAATTTTCTTCATATCAGTCCAGACATGATAAATATGCTATGGACATAGATGTATTGAAAATTGCAAAATGCTACAACTGCAAAAAAGAAGAATATTGGATAGAAAAGTGCTCAAAAAAATGTTACATATATCACAAGACAGAAAGACATTCACACCTTTGCAAATTTCATCCAATAAATAGATTAAAGTTCACAAAAGAACTTAGATCAAAAGGCAAGTCCAAAAGTAAGGATAGAAGATTCAAGAAATCAAGAAAAGTCCAAGCCTTAGATACAAATTCAAAATCCAACTCTGAATCAGAAGATGAAAACCTTTCTCATACTGTTAGAAATATAAAGTATAAAGAAATAAAAGCCTTCTTCAATATAAAAGATTTTGAACAAAAGGGAAATTCTCCTCAGGCTTAAATCCTCAGGATGTTCAAGTCTATAAAGCCACTTCCAAAAAGCTTATGCAAACCCCTTTACCCTCATAACTATCAATTTAAAAAATATCAAAAAATACAAAAATTCCAATTCATAGATTTAAACATGCTGCAGGCTTAGATCTCTACTCCTTCAAATCTAAAGATATTCTACCAGAATAGCAATCTGTCATCAACACTAATATTCAAATGGCAATATTTTTAGATCCCTATGGAAGAATTGCTTCTAGAAATGAACTAGCAGTCAAATCTAGAATCCACATCAGTGCAGGAGTCATAGACTCTGATTACTGAGATAATCTCATGGTTCTGTTAATAAATTAAGGAACAGAAACATTCAAAGTAAATCCAGATGATTGCATCACACAACTTATTATAGAGAAAATTCACTCTTTCAAAGTAGTTGAAATAGCTGAGCTACCTTCAATGAAAAGAGTAGACAAAAAATTCAGATCTACAAGAATCAACACATGCACCTCTTCTTTAGAAAACCTCAAGATCAGATCTTTTTCAAACAAGATATTATCATGCCTATCCAAATTGCCCCCTTTAGATTTCACCACCAATTCATTAAAGCTTCCACACTTTTAGATAGTGGAGCCAACACCATGTTTATTGATTAAATATGGGTCAAGAAAATCCAATTACCCCTTAAACAGCTCCTGAAACCAATAAAAGTCTATAATATAGATAGAACCTCAAACTCTGCCAGAAATATTATCCATACAGCAGAAATTCTCATAACTATCAAGGACACTGTGAATGTATTACTGCTAAAGTTACCAACTTAGTAAAATACCAACTTATCCTTGGTTACACATGGCTTAAATGCCATAACCCAAAAATTAATTGAACAACTGAAATAGTCAAATTGTCAAGATTTCCAACAGACTGTAATGTGTTGAATAATAAATCCATATTTGTACATCAAATTGAATCAGAAGAACAAGATTCAATTCAATATATACATGCTCTCAAAAAAGAAGACTCTCCCAAGCTAAAGAAGATCCCAATGGAAGAACTTGTTTCAAAAGAATATCACAAATATCTCCATGGTTTCTCAAAGAAAGAATCAGAGCACATGTCCCTCAGAAAACCATGGGACCATGCAATAGACCCCAAGGATTCTTTTGAGCCAAAGAAAGATTGAATCATTCCTCTTTCTCTTGACAAACAACAAGAAGTTACAAACTTCATCAACAATCAATCATAAAAAGAATATATCAGATCCAACAATATCCACAAACATCACCAGTATTCTTTGTCCCAAAGAAAGATGTATGAAAAAAAATGATGTAAAATTACCATTATCTTAACAAATATATTGTTAAGAACAACTACTTCTGCTGCTTATCTTCCAACTTGTTGACAAGTTTAAAAATGCAAAGCTTTTCACAAAAATGGATTTACATTGGAAATACAACAAAGTATGCATTAAAAAAGACAATGAATGGAAAGCCACTTTCACATACCATAGAGTATTCTTCAAACCTCTTGTAATATTCTTTGGCCTTTGCAATTTTCCAGCAACTTTCCAAATTATAATGAATGAAATATTTACAGACATAGACACAACAGTTGTTATCTATATGGACAACTTCATGATCTTTATAAAGATTAACAACATTAAAGAACATGACAAAATAATTCTTTTAGTTCTCAAACTTTTAGACAAGAACAACATCTTTATCAAATCTGAAAAGTATATCTTTAGAACCAAAGAAGTTAAATTCCTTGGAATGATTATAAATAAAAATGGAATTAAGATAAATGATATAAAAGTAAAAGCTATCCTTGAATGGCCAATCCTTCCTTTATAAAAGCTGTCAGAAGTTTCCTTGGTTTAGTAAACTTTTACCAAAAATTCATCAATGGATATTCCAAACTCATAGGACCATTCATAAATCTAACCAGAAAAGATATATCATTTGTTTGAACAGAATCACAAGAACTGGCCTTTAATAAACTCAAGCAAAGATTTACTACAGCTCCAGTTCTTATATATCCTGACATAGATATACAATTCTGCTTAGAAACAGATACCTTAGACTTTGCATTAGATATAGTGCTCTCTATCCAAATAAATGACAAATGACATCCAGTTGCATACTCTTTATATTCCTTTAACCCTGCAGAATGCAACTACTTTATAGTGGATAAAGAAATGCTCAGTATTATCAGAGCATTGGAACAATGGTGATACTACCTCAAAGAAGCACATCAAGAATTTGAAATCTGGAATGATCATGCAAACCTTCAATGGTTTATGCAATGTCAATTCTAAACCAAAGAGAAGTACAATGGGTCCAATATCTATCAAAATTCAATTTCAAATGGGACCATAAGGCAGAAACTCAAATGATAAAAGCAAATACTTTATCCAAAAGAAAAGACCATGCTAATAGAATAGATCAAGACAATCAAGAAATTCAAATCATTCCTAACTCCATGATTAAAACAGTTCAAATCAATACAGATGATGCATTCATCTTAGAAGAAGTCACAAAGATAGAAGAACTTCATTATAATAATTATGATCTCAAAATGGAAATTCCCCAACTATATCATGATATTCCAATTGCAAGACATCCAAGTTATGACAAAAAGTTAAAATTGATCCAACAATTATATATATGGCCACATCTTCTCATATTTGTAAAAGATTACATTTCATACTATAATCACTGCATATAATTCAAAAACTCAAACCTTGCAATACCAGGAAAACTTCAACCACTTCCAATACCTGATAGACTATGGCAAGATATTTCTACTGATTTCATCACTGATTTTCCAGAATTAAATGGATAAAACTCCATCTTGGTTGTAGTTGACAGATTTTCAAAAGAAACAGAATTTGTACCTTGCAACAAGACAATTACCACATTAGAAACAGCAAAACTCTATCTGACATACATATGGAAAATCCATGGCCTATCCTGATCAATAATCTTGGATCATGGACCACAATTCATATTACATGTCATGAAATATTTGTGCAAAAAGCTTGGAATTACTCCAAAATCCTCTACAACTTTTCATCCACAAGCAGATAGACAAACTAAACAAATGAATTATAACATTCAACAATACCTTCATATCTTCACATCAGAAAAACAACATGAATGGATTAAATGGTTACCAATTGCACAATTCTCATATAATTCAAAAAGGCAAACTTCTATACAAAACATATCTTTTGATGTTACATATTCCTATACCCCTCAACTTGGATTCAAACAACATCAGTCAAAAGCATCCACTGCTGATAACTTCATTGATCAAATCAAAAACACAGTTGAACAAATCAAGCAAAATTTGGTGATAGCATAAATTCATATAAAAGCTCAAGCAGATAAACACCACTCAAAAGCACCACAATATGCTATTGGTGATAAAGTCTGGCTTTCAACTAAAAACTTAAAATTACCTTGTACATCACACAAATTGATGGAATAATGGATTGTATCCTATGACATCATTGATATCAAAGAAACTAATGCCTATAAATTCTGTCTTCCTTCCTTAATAAAGATTCATCCAGTTCTAAACATATCATGCATCAAACCATACAAAGAACACCTTTATGGTCAATCTAAATTCAAACCCAAACCAGTTCTAGTCATGGAAGATCATAAAGAACAATATAAAGTTGAATACATCACTAATTTAAAATTCAAAGGTAAACACTTTGAATACCTTATCCATTGGAAAGGATATGAAGACAACAAAAATACATGAGAACCAGCTGATAATTTCAAAGATGTACCAGATGCAGTAGCCAAGTTTTATAAATTACAATCAAATACACCCTAATGACTTCAAATATCCAAAGCATAATTTTTTGACATCTTCTACCATTGTGGAAAGCCAATTTCTAAATAGTCAATACTTCCTTTCAATTGCCTGGAAGTCAATCCTTAAAAAGGGAATAGTGTTATGAATACTATGTATCTTCCTTATTTTATTTCTATTTTTCCATCATTTTTCCCTTATTCTCCTTTTTATTTTTTTCAACTCAAGTCTCCACAGATTATATGATTTACACAGCCACATCACATGACAAACTACATGATGGGCACATCCAAACCCATGACATCATAGCCCAGACCTATCAACACAGCCAACAATCTAAACTCTTATCTCTTATCACTTATTTATAATATCATACCTTCAACCCCAATACAACCTTTATCTCAAGATAGTAACTCATCAGAGCATAGCACTGACTCATTGCTCAGTCAGCAACCCATAGCCCTGCTTTGTCAAGCCAATAGCACAAGTCACTCCTACCTTACATCATATGCAAGAGTTAGGTTAGTTATCTTTAACCAATAGAATATAATTTAGTTATCTACTACCTATTCTAATGTACTTCTAAGCTCCATCTCAGAGTTCTAATTGAATAGTATATAAGGTGACCAAACTGGAGGTGTTCCCTTCAGTCTTGTCCTCTTTGGAGTTTTTTCCACTTTCTATTGAATAATTTTCACTATCCAAAGATATAGTGGCAGATTTCCTGGACACTTGGACTCAGATTGACACTTACTTCGGTACCACCAGCCTATTGTCTTATTCAGCACTTGATTGATATTGCCTTTGGAGTCTAGCAAGATTCAAATAGTAATTTGGCCATTTTACTATCTTACTTTCTCTTTATTATTATTTCAACTGTCTATCAAGACAAGATCTTTACCAAGTCTCTGTGAACTATTTCAAGTAAGTCTCTACTTGAATTATCTCTACTTGTTATACTATATATCCAATGAAGGAGTATATAATCCTACTTTTTCATTAACTATTCCTTAGAGCAAGTAAGTACCCACTATCCTTGCTAAAGTACTCTCTATTTGATAGTGTTTGGCAACTATCATAATGCTATCATGGTCACTGTGATATAGACAATAAAATGGCCAACTTACTATTTAAATCTTACTAGATTCCAAAGAGTAACATTGGTAAATGCAATAAAACAATAGGCTAGGGGCACTAAAGTAAGTGTCAACCTGAGTTCAGATGTTCAGGGAATCTGCCACTATATCTTTGAATAATGGGAATTATCCAATAGGAAGTGGGGAAAACTCCAAAAAAAACAAAACTAGAGAAGACACCTCCAATTTGGCTGTTTTATATACTATTCAATTGTAACTCTGAAGTGGAGCTTGAATGTATATTAGGGTAGGTAATGGATAACTGGATCATATCTTATTGGTCAAAGATAATTAATCTAACTCTTGCATATGATGCAAGATAAAAGTGACTTGTGCTATTGGCTTGACAAAGCAGGGCTGTGGATTGCTGACTGAGCAATGACTCAGTGTTGTGCTTTGATGAGTCACTATTTTGAAATAAGGGTTGTGCTGCAATTAAAGGTATGATATCATAGATAAGTGATAAAAGATAAAAGTCTAGATTATTGACTGTGTTGATGGATCTGGGCCATGATGTCATAATGATGTCATGGGTCTGGATGTGCCCATCATGTGGCTTGTCATGTAATGTGGCTGTGTAAGTCATGTAACCTGTGGAGACTTGAATTGAAAAGAATAAAGAGGAGAGTAATGGAAAAATAGGAATAAAATAAGGAAGATATGTAGCATTCACAACAGATGATGACTGAGATGAGACTTTTTTTTATTATAAAACTCCTGCTATGACAAGTTACATGACAACAACAGAAATGACTTTTTAATATTGATGAACCACAAGAACACCTATTATGACCAGAATACTCTCACTGGCTTGTTGGGTTGTAATTTGTAAGTCCAAGACTCAAATTCATTGGTCACTTCCTAAATGATAGCTTCCTAATGAACATTGCCAAGTTGTACTCTCAATATTCTCTACCATCCATTTCACCAATTACTAGGACTTCGTATGAGTTTGGTAAAGCCTGTAGACTCCTGTGACCTCATGCAGCAGTGGATCATCTCCGCCCCGAAGTGGAGGTCAAATGATAAATTTCAAAAGAATCATGACCACACTCCATCCGGATCTACGGAGTCTCAAGGGAGTTTTTGATTCTGGGGTGAGCAAAGTGATACTTGATACGGTAGGAACGCACGTCGAGGCTGACAACACTGACCAGCAGCAGAGAGGTGATGATGATGATGATGATGATGATGATGTGGTGACGCGACATGAATTCTATCTTATCATCAGTGAAATTTGATCTCGTCGTTGCTCTTATCATGCAAGCTCCGAGGCAACGTTGCAGGATACCATCTCCAAATTCTGAGCAGATGGGATAATTGACGGAATCGGCGACAAACTTCGGCGTTCTTGATCTCCGAAACTAGTCCTACGCCCATGCCCACCCATACCAGTATTCGGCTGGCGTCATTGTCACGGACCTTCGCGATTTCGACGCCCTAAAGACTCACTGGCCACAACAAAATCGGCGGTAGTCTCAAACTGCGCCGTACATTCGAAGTTGGAAATTAATGACATCTCCCCATCCTAATGAAACAGGGATTTTATCCATCGCGTACTTCTGACGCTGATGAAGCCTTCTTGCGTCCATGCATCTTGGACGGAGGAGCATGACCTCTGACTCCTGAGCACCTCAGGTGAGCATCCTGCTCGCAAATTTCCGGGGCCAGTGTTCTCATGGTTGAAGGATTCATTTGGAAATTAGTTCGGGACTTAGACTATAAAGTCAGAATGTCTGGGTGAGATGACCAGCAGTGAATAAACATCCCTCACACCGACCTCGTAAACAATGTCGTCTGCTGGTACTCTCCTCAAAGCTCTCAACTTTACCAAGTCCGCCGGGACATACACTCCCTCTAGTGACACTATTCAACGACGCGCAGGCTGGTAAGCAATATTTTTGTGATTTTCACCATGACTGAAATTTTCGTTAGTTGGTAATTATCCGTACCAGCAGGACATCGCAGGAATTTCCCAGATCGATGTTTATTTGGACTCCGACAACATCTTTATTGATGGCCTCGGGGTCACCTACACGCTGCTCAGCGGCAAGACGGAGACAGTAAAGCATGGAAAAACAAATACAATCCCCATTGTCATCAAAATTTCAGGCAGGATGATTCTGATTCTGACTTGATGTTATCCATCTGACTTTCATCAGCTACCCAGCTTATCGTTGGATTCAGCGGGAGGCTCGACCCAGACACGAAACTCATCAAGTACTTTATGCTAACATTGTTTGACAAAAAGGACGGCAAGACGACTGTCACGCGTAAGGAGTTACCCTATCGAGCGCGCGCTGTTCGTGCTGACTGTTGAAATACTTCTTTTTATAGCGAAATATGGCGCCGACGCTAAATTTGGAGACACTTGGGGTAGCTTTGGGCCGATCATTGCGTTGGTGGGTACCGCGAAAACGGGTGGTGGTAAGTCGTTTTGTCGTGCCAAATCGAAATTGATCATCAATCTGGAGACTTCACAGGTAGTCTCACCTCCCTCGGCTTCGCCAAGATCCTTCGTGGCATCCTCTGATCGGACATCCGAGGGGCCCTGCAATGTGCCGTTTGTACGTTAGTGGTGTGAAGGTTTCATCTCGAGTTCTCTGAGATTCAACTCTCCGGCTATGATTTTTGTATGACTGCACCGGCCAAATATAGCTGCTCGCGAACATTTTATATGCACTTTAAAGAGGTTTGAGATGAAACATCGCGGACGGTTAGAGCCCGAACGGAATGACACCTGAGACTGGATCCCCAAGACCGTGGGCAGGGATATAATGCTCATTCGGGGGAAAAGAAAAGAAAATTCCTGCTGCGATCTCTCGTGCGCGTTCATGGGTCCTCTTTTCTTGATAACAGTCACATCTGTGTAACTGCCAGTACGCTTGTTTGCTACTTCTCACCATCGAGCTCTCCTCGTTTGTGCTCTGCTTCCAGGGGCAAATGATGGAAGTTCACGGTGACAACCATTCGTACACATCGGAGGGACTACAAGTACATCAAGACAACAGATCTCAATGAATATGACCAAAAACTCTTTCCCCCTCACATGGAGAGCGTGATGCTCATTCTGCACTACAGGTTTTTAAACATTTTCAACGTCGCCATTTCCTCTCTCTGCTTCTCACCCACCGTACTATACTTTCTCGACCGCCCAAAGTCGATCAACCGGAAGCTTGTCTCTGGATTGCACATCCTCATGAGTGGGAATTCGGTCGGTCTCCCGAACTGGACCAAAAAGTTGCGCGGCGCGACAGATTCGTGCAGCCATCCAGCCTTTTGGAAACGTAACAACAGGCTCGCACACTCTTCTTGGTCTTCGATGGAAAGCTCTTCCGGTATGATGGGCTTGCCACAGTGCTTGAGAAGCAGAATAGGGCTGAGTTATGGTGATCCTCCTACGTTCTTCCCTTTGTCCTTCTTCGGGATATAGTAACCGTAAAACTGCGGCACGACGGCGTGGACGGGTACGATGGTGCGCAACTGACTCATGATGGTGTATCCGTCGTAGTGATGGAAGAAGCGCTCGGGGAATTTTTGGTAGTTGCTCGCCTCCCGGGCGAGGTGGGTATCGTGCTCGATGGAAAGCTTCGCGACGACAGTGAATTTGGCCGTGCGGGGCACTGGTCGTTCATGCATCTGCGACGCGTGGGCACAGATCCCTTGGCTTGCGTACGAAAACGATGGGTCGATACGGATGACGGGGGGAGAATGCGTCGCGTACTCGTCTTCATCTCCCGGATGCACGAGTTTGAGTCGCAAGCTCTTGATGCCCTTTTGTTTCTTGAACTCGTCCCAAGGGTTGATCCGGTCAATCGACTCGACTATTTGCGATGGAACAACACCGGGTGGAACCTTGCAAATGATCTCTCGTTCGATGATCTCCCCATCCCTTTCGAAATTGTCTGGATCAGAGACTTCAGCCAATTCTTCCCGCGTTGGTTGGTGACCGGTAGACCCATTTGGACCCCACCCCGCTGCTGTCAGCAGCTTGTGCCATCTCCCGGTGTCTTTCAGCCTTTGAATCTCCTTGTCCACGCTCTCCTCGAAACATATTTGACAGAGCCTTTTTTTCATGAAGATGTCACGTGGCAATTCCCACTCGGCCTTGTAAACGATAGAATGATTTCCCTCTCCGACCTTGGCGACCGGGGAGAGGTACAAGTGACCCTCATCGACCTTTGTGATGCGACTCGAGTAAGGCGGGAGTGGTACCTCGATTATAGGTTCGTGTCTCTTGATTTGTTCTGTTGTCCGCTGGTACCTCAGGACGATGAGCGTGCGTGCCTTGAACTCTTCCAGCCTCTCCGCCTTTCGTCTCGCTTCCCTGATCTGCGGGATAACAGATTCGGAAAACACGAGATCGTATGTTCGTATGATGTCAGGTCTAGAATTCCATGAGACGTCTCGAAATCTTCGTGCTTGAGCAGAGAGCAAGTAAAATGGGTCGTGAACGTAGAGAGTTCGCGGTAACAAATGTAACGGGATGCGCTCCTGCAGGGCAACCGTCACATGTTTCCGAAAGGGAACAAAAGGCCATGGTGCAGGATAGTGACTGGGATGAAAGGGTGACGTGACGGGTATCTCTGGTGGGGCTGGAATGGAGATGGGTTCGGTGTCCATGTCCTTGTCGTCTCCTTCATCATCAGAGTCTTTCTCGTAATAGACAGGATCGAGTATGTCGAACGGACTCGTTTCGATGCATCTGATCAACTCCTCCGTATCCGCCGCACCCTCCGACCTCGGTTGGCCCTCCGACTCGGCCCACTTGATCTCGGGTGCAGCAGCATCCACCTCTCCGAGCTTTTCCATTATTGCACGCATCGCGCTCCCAGTCATGATGGACATGAGGCCGGGGACCTGCGGCACCCTGTGGACGTAGTAAAAATCGTACAGGGTCGCACCCCAGGGGTAGCCATCGGGAGACAGCGTGCCGTTGACCTTTTCTTTCGCCCCGAGAGGCTTGCCGTTCGGATCGCGTGGCCAACAGCGGAACACGGTCCGTTTCATGTTAGGACCACCGTGCGATTCGGGGACGGTGTGAAGGAACATCTCCTCAGGAACGCGACCCCAACCAGGGCGCCCAGCAGTCGGTCTGGGTGGGACCGTGTTATAGGGACTATGTTTGGATGGAAAAGGATGAGATGGGAAGGGGGGGAAATCCATTGCACGAGATAAACGTACGGATCGTCCGAGTCAACGTCGATGTCGACCGCCTCTGCCTTGCCTTTTCCCTTGCGATCATTCGCCGCGGTATGTGCCCCAGCGTCGGCACTGTTTCGAGTACATGGTCAGAGGATCGAGTCATCGTTATCGCAACTGGCGTGCGATCTGGCCAAGAATCGGACACGTACGCGTGCTGGTCGGAATCGATTTCGGTTGACCGCGTCAGGCGCACTGCGATAGGGCGTCCATCTGCATATCTGGTGGACCAATGAGAACCGATGGTCGTGAAAACCGTCAGAGAGGAGTAGTCGTAGTAATGGCGTTTGGTAAGGCAGACGCACACGTTCTCGACCTCCGTCATCTCAGCGTTGGTCACTACGGTCGCGTCCTTCGCAGTACCCACGACCACATGCTGATCGCCATCGAATTCTCCGAGTTGCGTACCAGAGCGGTGGGGTAGTCTAGGGGAGGTGCTCCCCTCGCGGATGCGATGCCGCGGCGGGGACTCGGGCATGGATTCCCCTGGCGCGTACACATCGCCGACCACCCTCTTGTAGCGGGGTGTGTTCAAGATACCACGTTTCATCGTGTCGTCGCTCAGTGATCACGGTGTGAAACTGAGAGTAGTAGATGATTAGTGGTGATAGGATGGCAAGTGCTCAGCTGTTGTCGGCCCTAGCCTAGACATCGTCACACGACTTAAGGAGATGCCTGCGAATAAATTACATCCCAAGTCCCATGCGTGTACTCGGTCAATTATTACCGTAGTGCTACAACTTCTGTGATGTAGTGGTGTTCTGAGTCAAAAGGAAGGCGCAATCACGAGGGTGAAAGGAGTGGGGGGGGCGGGGAATCGGATACGGCCAAGCAATAAGTCTTCAGGGAATCGATTAACTGGTAACCGAGGTAACCGATAGTCAGAACCAGTCAGAACCAACCAGGACCACTTTCAAGTTCTCAGAAGAAAAATCGACCAACATCTAAATATTGCAAGGATTCACGTCGTCCTTGATCCCTTCCAGTACTTCCCGATCTTGGCCGCAGTATAGCGTGCACTCTTGATCAATCCTGCACTTACAATGCCTTTGAGGGATTGCACGGTAGCAGGGTATCGCACGATATTGCTCATCTCTACGTCGCGACATCACCACGCCGTCAATACAAGCTCGATCAGGTTGTGTTTACGAACGACGCACCAGACCGCAATATCGACGGCAACGCCGTGTCGCCGGCGACACGCAACCAATAAGCGCACTCGTCGGCCTCCCTCGGAGGTCCTTGCCCCTGAGAGCGCGCATGCACCCGGGTCAACAGCCCCTCGGGCAACTTCTTCAAATGCGCGGCGCGCGCGTGCGGGCTCGTGTCCTGCTCGATCATCTGCGAGTCTACGTGCCACCGTACCCCGGGCAACCCCTGTGCGAGTCGCCAATACAGTTCGCGGAACTGCGCCTCCTGCTTCTTGACCATGTTCGCCACCTTTCCCCTATTCTCGGCCGGGAGCACCATTCGGGGATCCCCCGAGTAGCTGATACCGGCGATCGCTGCGAAAAGCTCACGTTGCGTGAACTGGTCGGGGAGCGTCAAGAGAGCAGTGCGGAGGGCGGAGGTCAAGTTGACTTGTTGCGTCAGCCGAACACGGGCGTCGTCTCGAATGATCCGAATCGGCTTGTGCATCCGTCCAGCAAGATAGAGCGTACGCCAATTCAACAGGTCCGCGCAGAGCGTGTCAACCGTTGTCACGCCATACTTGATCATCTAAACCACGCGCATGACCGTCAATTCACGACCGTCAACGACACCCGAGGAGGCACGTGTCGACTCACCACCCCACGCATGGGCACATACGTGTTGAACCACAGGCCGGGACCCAACGCCTGCATTTGGGACACGAAGCTCGACCCAAAAGTACGTACATGCAGCGGATAATGGCCAGGATGTTGATGCATATTGATCGAATGCCAATGATCCGGGTGAGTCACCGCGAACACGAAATCGAGCATTGGACCATCAGTGCCCTTTGCTTGTGCGTCTGCAGGGTTGTTGTAGCCGGCTTGTTCAAAAACGCCTGATCCGTATGCAAATGCGTAGCGGATGGGGGCATCGAACGAATGTACGATGTCTTCCAGGAGCGCTCGGGTCGAGTTCGGTACGGGGAGTAGTTGGTTCCGACCAAACGTCGGCGGAAGGAGAGGCAGAGCCTGACGCTGGTTTCTGGCTGCGGGTCGGGGCCGAGGATAGAGACGGGAAGGACGGGACTTGGGGCCGTCCAAGACCGGAGGCGGTGGAGGCACACTGGGCGTGTGAGGGACGGATTCCGTGGCAAGCGAACGCAATATGAGGGATGGAAGACGCCGGGAAGACGGACGAGTGCTCGAGATCATCGTGTCGAACAACGAGCAAATGTGTCTCGACAACGTCGGCGGCGATGAGGGCAATGTCCAAGATGACGAGCACGACGGGGAATGCTTACACAGCACACGTGACCAGGTAATAATGCAACAAAAATGGAAATAGTTGGTCAGCGAGGTACAACTCAGGCTACACAAGTCACTACAGAGTCCACCAGGGATCCTGTGCTCCTCCGCGGTATAAATCCGCACGACTGGAGCACGAAGAGAAATCAAAGGATATACCAAGAAAAGGATAAGCGCATGGATATAAACCACATGAAAAAAGAAAGAAAGATATACTCTGCTACCCATAAATCGCATAAGATATAATACCATGTAAATGATCGGAATCGCGCTTCAAGGGAGTAGACAGCCTATCTGCGAGTAGATAAAGCAGTACACAAAAAGAGAAAAGGAAACACTCTTATTTGGATCGCCCGAAATCGGTCGTCAACGCTTCGATGCATTCGCCCAGGGGCTCTTAGGCTTTGCAGCTTCCTCCGCCTGCTTCTGTGCACGAAGCGCGGCGCTCTTGTTCGCCCGAGGAATGATCGTAGGTGGTTGCAAGCTGCTGGGACGACGTACTTTCCTCGTCGGGGACGTGGCGCCGCTTGGCAACTCATCGCTCTCATTGGAGGTTGTACTCGCAGTACTGTGTGGCCCAGTGCCCGTCCCACTGCTGGAAGTCTGAGAAGAGTAGCTAGGCGTCTTTTGAAGCATAGGACATCCGACATCAGAAGTGCGGGAGGTCGCGCGGGGCGGTATTGCGGACCTGGGTCGACCCCACGATACGTCACCGTTGTCGCGGTAGGCACTCATAGTAGACGAACTACGAGAATGCACCCCCGAGCCAGGGGTCTTCGGTTCCGTGGGTAGACGGACTACCGCACATCTCAGCACCCTGGACGAGGCCGGAATAAAGTCACTTACACATGAAACTGCTCGGTGGAGGGCCGCCCTCCTTTCTCAGAACAGCACTTCGGTTGAGGCGCGGAGCAATATTCGGCGGCTTGGTACTTGCAACAGAGAAACTTTCACGGCGTTTATGCCCAGGCACCCCTTCGAACGTGTTCTTCCTTCCTTTAGTCTCCGTCTCCGTTTCTTCCCCATCAGCTTCGTTTGCACTCGCCTCCGAGGCCCTCTCGGAATTGACCAGGCTATCATGTTTGACGCCACCGTTAACGTGTCCTCCGTACCCAACGTACTTGGGTGGTGGCCCAGAAATGGACATGCGCTTCTTCCCTGGCGGTGCGACAGGCTGCTCGAGCCCCAGCCGCAACGCAGCCGCCTTTGTCAACCTTGGCTTGATTGCCGGTGGTGCCGTCGACGCCACAGTAATGGTCTCCCTACGCTTATGTCCTGGGACTCCCGCAAACGTCTTCTTTGCACGTTCCTTCTCCATCTCCTTCTCCGCAACTTCGTTTTCTTTGTTCTTGCGCGGTAGGGGGATGCGCCCCGTACTTGCCAACGACATGCGCGTTTTGACTTCAGGTCGTGGAGAGCCGTCCGTGGAGAGGCCCTGTCGCAGGAGTGCAGCTTTCGTGAGACGGGGCGCAATATCGGGTGTGAGGTGAGTCTTTGGGAGCGGACGTGCGCGAAACTGAGCCCCGCCCGACGAAGAAGTGGACGCTGTGAGGCTGCGTGGAGTACTGGAAAACGCAGGGCTACGGGCATCCGAGGAACCAGGTGAGGAAGAAAGCGCCTGCGTGTGCCCGACGGGTGTTTCGAGTCCGAGCTGGAGTGCCTCCAGCACCGCGGAATCGATAGAGCGGATAGAACTACTGTCGAAATCCCCGTCGCCCGCGACAGACGGAAGGTCAGAGACCGGGAAGGGAGGGCTAGAGGCAAAGAGGGCTGAAATCAACATTTCAGCCTGTGCCTCGCTTTTGGCCCCAATGACGGCGCTGTTGAGGGAGGGGAGAAGGGACAGGAGGACAGGGACAGCACGGCGACGTTCGAGGACATATACCCAGACGGGACCGCTGATGAAAGTGTTTGAGTAATAAGTGGATGTGGTAAGTAACGCCGTGAGCCGAGGAACCGAGCACAAAACTCACTCGCCGAGGAATCGTGAGTCGTCTCCGAACAACTCATAAAATGTCTCCGGTTCCGTCTCAGTATCGAACTCCATTTGCCGTTCCTTGACTATCTGTGGATAGAGATTGGTAAGTATTGGATCCGCCGAGCCACGCAGATACACGCCACGCTCATCAGCGGGCACCACGTTTGGAAGCATGGAGCACCCCCGGAGCCCTTGAACGACGCTGTAAACGAGCACTCACTTCGAAGTTGGCCTCGAGAATACGAGGCTCGATTTCGAGACGTTGTTCCAACGAGTGGGTCTTGATGATGGCGACAGTGCGTGTTAGCATGTGCACAGAGGGGGAGGAACGAGCATGGCCGAAATCCTGCGACTGGAGCGGATGGGCGTGGTCGTTGTAGAAGTCCGAGTGATTTACAGGGGAAGGAGACCGCAGGGATGCAGACATGTGGGTATGGCTCCTTAGGCGCTAAACCCGAGCTTATCAAGAGGGAGAAATGGCAAGACCGGGTCGGAGAAAATATACACAGCAACCAGAAAGAAGGGAAAAGAAAAGAAAAGGGACGAATGGGCCTCGAGGACGGTGGAAAACTGAAGTCGGTCGAATCAACAAAGTTTGTGTGAATGAACGTTTGAATCCGAATCGACCCTGCGACGAGAAACAAACTAATTGCATCCGTCGCTAGTAGCCAGACCTCGGACACCAGTCATACTAGCTGCTCGTGATATCCTACCCACAGTAACGACAAGTGGCAGCGACGACACTCTGAAACTGGGGAAGGATCAGCATACATATCATGGAGCTCGGTCCCGCAAATTACGAATAAGAGCGGTGCAATCTCGGTCCCTTGATGTTCCCTTTTAAAAATTACAACCGATTTTCCCCATTCGAGCTCCACCCTCTCCAGAACGTCAGCTTTGGGACTGTGGCTGACAGCAATGGACTGGCTCAGCTCTGCGAAAATCCGTTCTCGGTTCTCCTGTATTGTGCTCGAGATTGTAGGTACTTGTTCTTGAAGTCGGTCGAGCTCTTCAGAACTCAACACATTAACCATTTGCATTACAGACAACGAAAGGTCTTGCCCAAGTTATGACCAACCCTTTTCCTGCCTGATTTTCTTCCGTTTGTCAAGTTTAACTGGTCCTTTTCGGAGTCTAGACTCGTGAGGACAGACATGGCAGTCTGTCGTATACGCACAACAGTCTTGGTCCACCTATAGGAATACGGCGGCCTTTGAGCGCACTCAAGCGTAATGGCAGGGATCTGAGTCCCAAGTCGGTCAATCATAGCCTATTCCTGTTGCTCAAGAACAACTCTTAAAGTAAGGATGAACTGAAATCACTTACATGAGAATTTGGAGGCTGATTTCCTGATCGCAAGCAACGATCAAGTATCACTCAGAGTTCCACTGGTACCCATCCCAGTTGCGCCTGTATCCGAACACCTTGGATGCAATACTCATTGCATTAGTCACTTTACTTCCCCGTATGAAATTGCTATGGTCGGCCTTACATTCAGAAGGTTGAGGATATTTTTTACTGTCAGAATGGGCTTTAACTTTAGAGCAAGTCAAGTGGCATGATTTCCTAGCCATATCGCAAGAGCGTCCTGGGCTAGACTCACATGCTTATCTCTGCCCAAGGCCTCGCTGACGCCGGGTGATAAGATGTCTACCCAAGTTACAACATCAACCGTATGTGGTCAGTGCCCAGCTGGTTCAATGTTGGCATCCTGCCTGAACACCTCTAGGCACGATACTCCTGCAGGACCACATACGCTGCAAATAAATCACAGCACCAGCACTGGACCATATGGGTTAAATCCAACTACGGACTTTTCTCTCATGCATTCTCAATAGATATTATCTGCACAAGTCTTTCGGGGCTGTTTGACAAGCACAATGAACCCGAGAAGTTCCTCTTGTTCCAGCTTCAGATTACAACGGAGTTCATATCGCGGCACCTCAGTGCCGAGTGGAAACAGGTTTGAGGCGCAGTCGTGTGGATGAATGAGAATCCCGAATCAGAGGATACTGGTCCCGATTACTCGTGGTACATCGTCTTCCATCCATGTTTCAGGTTCGAAGATGACACTGCATCCCACCTGCGTCATCGTCATCGCTGCTACCCCCCTCATTCCACATATGTCTGAGTCGCAGAGGACATTGATGTACGCTTCTTCGTCGACTTCAATGCCTGGGTGGCGGGCGGAATTCAAAATGCTCCCACACATATAAATCAAAGCAACATTCAGTCAGGCTGAGTGTATATCTCTATGGGAACAGCGAGGGAGGTGCACATTCTTGCACGCGAGCGGGCTCCGCAGGGCGCTCGCATCTGCAGGCATCACTCTCCTCGAGTTCCTCAGTACCGTGGACAAGTCCACGTCCCCGAGGTTCATCGCCACGGGCCACAGTCTCGTTGGTGCCTTTCCCCCACTCTCGCCCTTGCTCTCGTGAAGTGTGGGGCCATCCCCACTAATTCCATGTTGACATACCCGACAGCGGGGGCCAATCCCGGAGATGGAGGCTCCAGGGATTTCTTCGTACAGTCACCAGTGCTGGAATGTGAACCTCGCCAACGTTTCTCCTAATCAGAACATGCAAAACATCCCTGGCATGTACGGTGAACAGCTGTATTTCGCGTAAAGCAGTTTATGAACGGGCTTGGACCCTTATCCTCCGTTTCGGGCGTGATGGTACGCTGACCTCGATACCGAATACATGTATCGACTTCATGAGCATAGCCATCAAACGGCACATCAACTATTACGCTAAAGAGCTGGGCATGGCTCTCCCGAAGCCAAAGACGTCTCTACCCGAGAGTTCCAACACTGGGGTTCGTGAGAAGGGGACATACGAGGCAAGATCCGATTATCCTGTGATCGCTGAGTTCGAGTGGGGACACGAGAACTCGCAGAAAGCTCAACAAGAAGTCGAAAAGCCTGAGGGTACCATGGAAGGGAAGGTCTTCTTTAGTGGCTGAAGTTGTCAATCATACTCGACTTATTGATCGCATAAATGATGCATGACACAAGACATGCTTGCGTCCACAGAAAGCGATCCTCAAGGTACTCTTGTCTTTCGTATTATGCCCAACTGCTGGTGGGTGATGTCTTTATTCATGTGAATGAACTCATTCGATGATGCGCATGCTGTGGCCTCAGAACACGAGTGCTTATAATGCACTTTTGAAAATTCAGACGTATCATACAGTAATGGCCTTGTAACGTCAAGTTGTTGTCAGTCCAGTTATGTAGTCTTGTTCATGGCAATCGAGTACGTCGGTGGGGTGTATGATATGACTTGGTACGTTGAGCTTCGAATGGTGGTCTACTATCTCGCTCAGCGGGCCTACGGAACCCTAGACATTTGCTTCGTAGTGCCTTTGATCCCAAGATTTGCAAAATCTGTATAGAAGCAACAATTTCGAATGATCCAACCTGTGCTGATGCCTTAGTTCGACACATTCCACCTTGGGCTGTAGCAGTAACCAAGGTTTTTCAACTACGAACGCCAGGTTTGTTTCACTTACAATGCAGTGAACAGCTTTTTATCGTCTGTATGGATGCAATTCTCATTGAAATCTGTGCACGGCTCAGGCACCAACAGCTTGAAGTGCAACACCAGTCGACTTGGGATCTGTTCAGAGCCAGTTCCATCTCAACCTGTGATAGTAATAAAAAAGATCAACATAGTGCGGTACCGTTACACAACACTCATATGTCAACCATCAGACATCCCCAAACACACGCTTCCTGGGCGTCGTCAGTGCTTGCAGTCAAATGAGTCAGCAAGACAGACGGCTCACAAGACAACTGGCGCTTCGCTGAGCAGCGTATATCCTCCGACCATCTCTCTCGCCCATACGTCTCTCAAGAACCAGCCCATGTGACCGACTGCACAGCCGATCAAGTCGCCCGCAGCGGCCTTCCACGTGCCGCTGATGATCCACGAAAGTGCGACGAGCGCCAAGGGTAAATACGGGGCAGAAATTGTAAAAATGCCGAAAAGCGCGATCGGCGTGGATGGGTGTCGTCTCGACCATATATAGATGGGAACAAACGCCAGGGAGGACGAAAGAAATGGAAGGTTGACTAATGGGGATAATGCCTGTAACGATTTGATTAGCTGGCCGTGTCAAGATGTCGCGGTATTGGCGTACGAGGAGCATCAACGATGAAAGGAAAAGCAGCCAAAGGTAGTCCGCCTTTTTATTCGAAAACGACGATTCCTCTAGCATGCGACTATATCGCATACTGGGTAGGAGAAGTGTCAAGGCCAATCTGTTCGCAAAGCACGAAATACTCACAAGAAGAAAAGATGAAATACGAAATCCAGGGAAAGTGGGCCAAAATAAAAGAAGGTGGTAAGCATACGCCACGGCTTCCAAACCAAGTCCACATGAGCTCGTTATCCATACGAATATGGTCAACGTCACTGACCTGTGCGTTAGTGAACGCAGACTTGAAGGAAAAGTAGAGCTGTAGCGGAGTGACAACTTGACATTGCTGAATGACGCCGAATGCATAGTAAGCTCCTCGGGTATGGTTCGAGAGGGCCTTTGGGACATACGACAGCCAGACTTGTTGCTACCGAGAGCGCTAACCACGCACGCGTGATTGGCGGAACCTGCATTACCCATGCATCCATGTTTTACCCAACGAGCCTTGGAAAGCTTGTGTGTCGCAATACACACGAAATGGCTTGTGAGCTCGTGAACTGACTTGACTACTGGTGTGATTGTGTGCAATGGCAAAGTGGCCACGTCGTGCAGTGTTGCTGAGTCAGCGACTAACTCCGAACGGAAGCAAAATAGATTCGGATATCACTACAACCCCTGTTCGCTCAAAAGATGGCTCAAGACCTGGATCTCCTCGAGAGGACCTCCTTCATCCCCTTCTGACCCAATCACAGCCCAAATACCACTGCTCAATCTGAGATATACCCTAACCTGTGCCAATAACTTCGAGTCGGCCGGTTCTGTCATGGGATCAACAGTAATCGAGGCGTTCCATGCTGTCTTTGCCATCTCCAACAAGTGCATTCCTACCCGACAAAAAATGAAGTCGTATCTAGTGAACAAGACCTGGGGAACACACCAATTTGAGGGTAATTTGGCGGATAAATCACGACATAAAAAGCAAGGACCGTCAGTCCGACTTTGAGAGCAGCCTTGAATGGTCCGTCGTGCGAGAGGGCGCTGAAGGACTCGCACAAGCTTGTCAAACAAGACTCGCGGAAGATGCGCAAGACCTCAACAGGTATATTCTTGAGGTCCACCGGCGAGGTTGGGAGTTTGATTAGGTCTGAATCTGGGAACATGAATTTGCAAAGTGAGTTTCCAAGAGATTTGAGCTCGTTTTCGGCCGGAGCGGGCTGGGAGGTGTCTAGTATGCCGAAAGTTGTGCAAGATGGACACGCGCACGTGAAACCATATGTGAATCGGAACATTTGTTGACGCGTCTCAACGAGTGCAGGGTCGACATAAGGAATATATATCTATCAGTCCAGTTTGAGTACAAATGACCATGAAGCAATGAAAACTGCACACCTCTTCGTCGGGGACAATGTCGCGAAGAGCCACAACTTCCATTACCACTTCCTTTTCCCGTACGATCCTATACCTTGCAACAGCATTTGGAACACAAGAGTGGTTGAAGAGCCGGCTTGCCAAGGGAAAAACGCCATGGGAAATGGTAGTCAGATGACTATGGATCGAAAAGTTGTTATTCCCGCAACGCGAAAATAGCTCGATAGCAGCCTGTGCGGGTCGATGACTAGTCAACAGTTGACAGGTAGGAGGTACTTCCCTGCCTTCAACTGGACCAGGCAGCAGGGACATGAACAAGGACAAGTCGACATCATTGTCTTCTCTCCCAGTCTCTGTGGCTCTGGCAGAACACTCGGCAAGTAAGTGGGTAAGCAAAAGTGCATCCATTCTTTCATGCGGGACAAGTCGGTTGAACTGTCGTGAGGCGCAAAAGGCGTTGATATTCCTGCAGTACTTCTTGTGGGTACGCCAATGTGACGTTTGACCTTGAGATGAAATTGGTTGGTCGTCGGCCTAGCAACCAACGTTACGCGCAGGCGTACATTTGGAATCGCAATACCAGTACAAAGCGCATCCAGTGCATTTTTGAAGGCGACCCCGGCCTTGAAGAGCAAGGGAGTGGCAAAAGTCACATCTACGAGCCTTCTCTTCTGGAAGCAGCACGCTTGTAAGTGATCGAACCGAAAGGATGACCGTGCCTGCAGGAAGGCAACACGTTGACACGACCTTGTCGCGGGCGGTTTGGTGATTCTGCAACGATATATGTTCAGGAAGGACGCCTGGTGAAAACATTCGACGTTGGTAGTATCGTGGTTGAACCGACAGCAGTGGTGCTCCGTGACAAACCGACTTCCGAAAGCCGAGATAAGATAAGATTGTACCAGCCTTACTGTCCTGCAACGCATCAACTCCCATCAAATTCTTGTTCTCACCCGAGCGTCTGGAAAGAAGAACTCATGTACGAGCCTACTATTCTGACACGGGAGGAGGGTCGCGTAGGGATCATTACCCTGAACCGGCCAAAGGTCCTGAACGCCGTGTCTGGTGCTTTGGTCGAGGAATTTCTGAGGGTGCTCCAACGCTACGATAAAGATCCTACCATCGGGTCGATCGTCATCATTGGGAACAACAGGTCATTTTGTGGTACATGTATCACCACCAAGCTTAGCTTCATCGCTGACGCCCTAGCATCTCCAGCTGGCGCTGACATCAAAGAACAAAGTGCGCTCGACTTTGTCAGCGCTTACCGAGATGCATACCTGAAGGATTTCACGGACGGAATATCATCGATATCGAAACCAATCATTGCCGCGATAAACGGGTACGCGGTGCGTTTTCAGTGCTTCCATAATCGACCATGACTGAGTACTGAACCGTGTGGTCATTCATAGCTAGGGGGCGGTTGTGAACTGGCTCTGATGTGTGACATCATCTACGCTGGGAGAAATGCGGTCTTTGGGCAGCCCGAGATCAAACTCGGGACTATTCCTGGCGCAGGAGGCACGCAGCGCCTCATACGCGCGATTGGAAAATCCAGGGTACCACGACTACCTACAATAGTGGCGCATGTTTGATCCAGATGTTGCTCACAGGCGATGCACATGATATTGACGGGCGAGAACATCACTGCCGAAGAGGCGGCTGCCGCCGGTCTGGTTGCCAAAGTATTCGACGTTGAAGAGACAGTCCCACGAGCGATTGAATACGCACAAAAGATTGCGAGCTTCTCTACTCCGGTCGTGGCCATGGCGAAAGAGGCGGTGAACGTCGGTGAGTTTATTTTCGCGGGTTTGCTCCATGAGATTGTACAACTCAATGTTCGTCTTTCCAGCTGAAGATCTTGGGCTGAAGGCTGGCTTGCATTTCGAATCGAGACTATACCATGCAACCTTTAGTCTTGCAGATCATAGCGAAGGGTTTGATGCCTTTCTACAGAAGCGCGCGCCGCAATGGGCACACAAGTGAAGTTACAAGGAAGGTCTGAATGCAGTAAGACATCTGGGCGTTATGACGTGTATGAAGCTTATGAAGCGTGTTGATTGTATACGTATAATGTACTAGAGGACATCTGTTCTGCGTCAAGTAGATCGGGTTGGAGCAATATTCAGTAAAGTGACGAACCGAGTCCTGGACCGTCCGATCAAATTCATTTGGACAGGATTGGACGTAGAAACGATTAGTCAACTTGTACCTTCCAAAGCAATGATTAGCGCGCCATAAGTCGAGGGGAATGGAAAAGAAGAATATTATGCATGTGCCAGTCGTGTTCTGTGACGGAGAGACTTGCGGGTACCCAGCGACAAACGTGACCTGAAATGAACACACAACTGGTTCGAGGTAAGCGACGAAAGAGGTCTATTCGTGGGTTTGGCTCCGGCCACAGTCCCTTGAGTTGCCTCCCTCACACGATGCACCACGCACTTCACATACAGGAAATCCTTCTCCACATCTTTAGTTACTGTTACACTCACATTCCTTTGGATACTTCTGGCTTTCCGGAAAGGCACCACTCATATGCGAACGCTCGTCTCGTCGCATTGGCGAGGACATGTAGAACATTCAAAGAGCCGGCGCTAGACATGATCTGGTCCGAATTGAATGACCTGACACCTCTGGTGCGATGCCTCCCAACGACTTATGTGTTACGTGTAAGTTGGTTCAAGTTTAAGCTGATGGTTGGTGCTAAGATTTCGTGCAGGGTTACTCGTTCCAAAAGTCCCTCCGGCAGCGCGATTGGGCCATCATACTGAGTTATGCGCATCGCGTGCGGGGCATCTATCGCCTGTATAGTTCCTCGAATTTGACCGAAGAGTGTATCAAGGCCCTGTCCAATCCGCCTCGGTCTGTCGAACCCATGTTTCCCAACCTCCGTGTCATCGGGCTGCAAAGGCCCAGCAAGGCCATCGTTCCATTCGTACGACACCTCATAAATCCTAAGCTGACCACTATCTTGCTCGAGCGCACGGAAGATCTCGGTTCTATTGTCGAAGCTTTTGGAGCGATGTGTCCCGTCGTAACTAGCTTTCACGTAGCGCATTGGGTCCAGCCTGACACGCTCTCGGGCCTTATATGTTACTGGCAAAACCTCATTTCTGTCGGGTGTCGTAACGTGGAGTTGAACACAAATGCTCTTTTACACCTCTCTCGCTTGCCTAACCTGCGTCGCATGGCCTTGAAGGTGCACAGTGCAGCGATCGATCAACTTTGCGCCACTGAATCCTCTACCTCTGCGCTGACCTTCCCGGCGCTCTGTGACCTTTCCCTCACTTCTACTTCCCTGATAGAAATTCAGAGGTTCCTTCGTAGTTTCAGGTTCCCCATGGTTCACCATCTTTATATTGGTCCCGAAAGTTGTCCGACTCCATCCCACCTCGTGTCAACTTTCATGGTGCTCCAAGACGTTTGTACTCCCAATTCTTTGCTCACGCTTTATTTTTCCTCTACCAGCAACCAGTCGAATGATCCCCCTCTCGGTGACACGCTCCCATACTACATCACATTTGATCGTCTTCGCCCTTTGACAGCCTTCGTGAACATCAAATTTATTAGGCTCGACATCCACTACTGCGTCGACCTGAACGAGGGCGGTTTACTGTGCTTGGCATCCTCGTGGCCTCATCTGGAGAGATTTGAGGTGGCCAGAGATTGCAACTGGACGGCATCGAGCGGCATCACTCCCAACGGATTTCTGCAGCTCATCGAGAGATGTCGATCCCTGCGAGTGCTCTGCATCACGTTCGATCTCCGCGGCTACACTGAGATTCCCCAGGGCCATCCATGGCGCGGGTTGACGATGCCGAACAATGCCTTCGTCCACGCCCTTCATTCCACGCTCGAAGAAGAGTCTATCGAGGCTCTCGGAACATTCTTTCATGCAGCTCCCTATCCAGATTTTAGCTTGACGACGCATTGGGACCTCCGTTATTTCCGAGACAGCAGGCCGACGCCGGAGCTTCGTGATCTCTATCTCGATCGGTGGCGGCGGGTCGAGTCGCTCGCTCGTGATCTTTGGAAGGAGAGAAAGGAGTTGAGACGTTCTTTGGAGGATCGATCGTCGTCGTGCCACCAAATGCAGAATTTACACTTATAATGCCACTGTTCTTAGTTCGACCGGATATACATGGTCTGTACTATATTGCCGGCTGATTGGATCACAAGTGGATTACTACTGTAGTAGGTTCAAGGTCGGAATTTGCATTTTTGCGATATTGCGCAGCTTTCGTCTCATCGATCGTCGTGAAGTACTTGACGTGTTTTTACGGAAGCGCGTACCGTGATCGACGCATATCAGTGCAAACGACGAGATGAGAGACAAAATAGCTGGAATTAATGTGTGTTGCATGGCGTATGCCTGTCGTGAAAATCAAACGTTGTGCCAAGTATACCCCCCAGGAGTCGAGTTCAATCTAAGCTGTTGTCGTCTACGTCTGACCACTCATCCGCGTCAACGTCCTCGTCTTCGTCCAAATCCAAGTCAATGACATCATCCTCGTCATCCTCGTCGTCACTTTCTTCGAAGAATTCCAGCCTCTTCACGTTCTTCTTGAGCCACTCCACGTCGTCGTCATCTAATCCACACGATTCTTCCACGTACAACGAGATGGGAGGTGCGCCCGCTTCCCCTCTCCTCTCAACCACGTCTCGGAGGAAATCTCCGTACGTCCCAGAAACATACAATGTCTCAAGTCGAGGTAGCCAAACATCGCCCTGTCCTGGCAGGCTGCATGGTTCTCCAAGAATGTCCAGAAAATCTTCGGGAAGGTAATGCAACGAAATGCTGAGCGTCGTGAGGTTCTTGAGTTCACCGTAAAGCGTGCGAAGGCATTCAGGGCGGCAAGGGAGTCCAGCTATTTTGAGATATTCCAGCCTACTCAGCAAGCTGTGGGACCGTTCCTGGGACGTATAAAAGGAAGGAACAGGTCCAGCAAGTGCATGGACAAAGTCGGTAAAATCCCCGTCGTCAAAGTCAAGCACTAAGCGTTTCAATATGGGGAGGTAGAACTTGCGGAGCAGTCCACCAGCGCAAGCTGGCGAAAGGAACGCGAGGACGAGTTCCGATAATCGATGGAATTGAATTGGGCCATTGAGGTCTGTGGGACCTCCAAGGGTTGGCTCAATGATCCACTTTTTCGGATCCTCAGTGGGTCGCGACATGATTAAATTGAGTTTCTCGAGGGTAGAAGCATTACGCAGGATGGTGGAAAATTGAGTCCAAGACGGACAATACTCTTCTTGATGATAAGCGAGTTCGAGAACCTTGAGATTGGACGCCGAGGCGATCCATGATTGGTCCCAGTCGACATGCACTCCCCAAAGGACGAGGCTGGTTAGAGACGGAGCGGATCCACCAAACAGGGTGAGGTGCTCTGACGCGGCACTGCGAGGGCTGTCATTCCCATGGTGATACAATGCGAGCGTCGTGAGTTGAGGTGCAATAGGGATGGAGCTAGAGACTGCGTGGAGAAACGCGTAGATGTCGTCGTAATGCATGACCGAGACCTCCATAGTGCGCCAACGATGGATATGGTCAACGAGCATAGAATATAGGAATTCGATATTGTGGGTGGGAGACACTGCAGGGGAATCCAGGTCGATGTAAATGTCTAACTCGAGGCCTTTGCTTCGTTCCAATTGGGTCGATTGGGGCTCATAGGGTGGGCGTGATTCTGATATGACCATAATGGTTGTCCAAAGGGACGGGGTCGATAGCGCTACGTTGCGCCAGTGGCGGCAAACATGGGAAACGAGGTTGGGGAATTCGGGCCACGAAGAACAGTGATCACAAGAACTGGCAGTCTCGGAATGAGTTTCTTGATCCCCCTTCTCGTCGTCTCCTTCTAATTCTGTGTCCAATTGAACGCCATGCGAGTCACCGTGGACATCTTCTGCATCCGAAAGGTCTGCCGAATTGTCTTCATCCCCATTTTCGTCCTCAGCCAAACCGGCTTCGAATATGCGTGAGAGGAGCTCGGGTGGTAGTTTGTTGATGAGGCAGGTCCCGTCCTTTGCAGGAACGAAAGGGTTGTCCGGAAGGAGTATATGAAGGTCTTCTTCGCCTTCCTGGGTTCGCTTGACCCCCATTTCTCGAGGACTACTTGACACATGTAGAGTAGGTGCACGCAAAACCAGATCGATCGGTACTAACCACCTTCAGCGAGCGCGGGTGACGACAGAAAGCAAGATGTGCTCCAGCCAAAATGTATTCCCAGTGATTGACTGTGTTCGGAGGCCAGGATAAGACAGATGCTTGCTTATATAATGGCAGTCGGCAACCCTGGAGAACTCCGGATCGTTTGATTCCGCAGTATGGCAGTACTTTCTATCGTGGCGATGGCGGTATAGTACATTCTACTACATCATGTCCTCCCTGGAGGACACAACGTCAGAAAATTGCCCTTTACTCGGACACTCTCAGGCGTCCGATCATGCAGCGACGACGAAACGATTCGGCGTCTCGCCAGAAACCCTCATTATTCCTGTCGCGTTTGCAACGAGATTAGCCGTCCAGATTCCGATAACCACTATCATCGAGCTCCTGCGAACGGCCGTCTGCAAGCTCTGGAATGTGTCACATAGTGACCCATCCCCTCTCCCAGCAGGCGGTCTTGCTGAATTCTGCGATGCGCCCGAGATTGCAAAGTATTTTGCAACAGCGGTTGCGGTGCTCTGTGTAATCGAAGGTGTTATAGGTATATCTGTGTGTCGCCCTTGATATTTAATTGAGCTCATGGATGCTCCAGGGGTGGCCTGGTGTGGCGTAATAAATCGCATTGCATCTCACTATGGGAGGAAGCCAGCACTCTTATTCGTGCTCGCCACTGGGATCATGGGAAGTTGCATGAAGGCTGGGTCACAAACTTTTCCGGATTGGCTCTCTCATTGGGTTTTCATTGTAGGGCTGCTAGTCGAATTTTTCTCCAGGCCCACACTTTACGATTTTCTTGTCAACACATACATTGTCGATTTGTGTGCCCCGAAAGATAGGTATGCTTCGTACCCGTGCCATACCTAACCTGTCTGACCTCTCCTTCAAGAATTGCCACACTGAGCAGGACCGCAGGTTGGGCCGTGTTAGGTCTGGGTCTGACTTGCAAGTCTCTCGCACTTTTTCAGATCGTTTCTTGCAGGCAACTTCATATCATTTGCTTTGGGAGGATCTGTTACAACCGTGACAGGCAACCCTGCAGTTGTGCTCTACATGGCGGCCGCAATATATGTCACCACATTCACATACGTTATCATTTTCCTACCAGAATCCTTTCCTGAAGAAAAAAGACGTGCGTTGTCCTACATGCCATTGAAGTCTCGCCCTAGGAGCGGAGTCCTCCTCATTGCTGGCCTCTCACTCTTGCGTACTTTCGGGCCATTGAAGGCGCTCGTACCGAGTCTGAGATCAGATGGGACTCGCAATTGGCGGCTCGCTTGGTGTGCGACACATACCCTTTTGTTCATGGCCGCCAATTCCTACGTCACGACCGCTTGGTTGATATTCGTCACCTCGAAATATCACCTCAGCCCTGCGGACGTGAGCAGTATCCACCCGCCTTGGTTTGAGCTTACCGATCTGTAGTTGCTTTAGACCGGCATGTTTCTCACTGTCAGCGCCGCAAGTGGCATGGCTTTCTTGGCGCTGATTGTTCCGAGGCTCATTCATTACTTGCGTCCATACTATCGTCGAAAACCTGTTCTTGTGACGGAAGAAGACAGAATCGAGGGTGGAGAACAAGCAGAGACCTCAGATCGCTTGGACGTACACTTGGCGTTCTCGACGTGTGTCATCGCTGGAGTAGCCTTCCTGGGCGCAGTCGCGTCCACGACAAAAGTTCTGATGATTATTTGTAGGATTTGATACTGTTCTCTACATTTGCCTCCTCACTGCTTCATTACAGCTGCGATCTTCATCGGAATCTCCTATGAACACACTCCCGCGACACGCAGTCTCGTCGCTGGATCAGTCGATCCACTCAAACAAGGTCAGGCCTATTAACATGTCAATCATTTCAGTGACCTCAACTCCAAACCCATTAGGAGAGGCACTGGCGGCTATAGAGATAATCTCGAATATAGGTAACCTGCTCTCACCAATAGCCATGGGCGGCATACTCAGTGCGACGATCGAGTCTATGCCCTTGCTTGCATTTCACGTCCACCTGGTACGGGGCATGCCATGCTTCCCCGAAACCTTCTTAACGCAGTCGCTGATGACTTTTACTCGCATACATACTATAGGTCGTCGTGCTGATCAGCGGCGTGCTGCTATTCCTCGTCAGAGACACGGACGGATATGCCATGACATGAGGGGTAGTATGGTTGCAAAGCGACTGGGAACCTCGTAGAGGCGGTCACATGAGCTTGGCCGTCATAGATATCGTTTCGAAAGCGCGCTGCGCATGCAATTCATCTGCTTGGGCTTGTAGCACTGGTACCAGAAAATACTGGATCTTCAAAGCCGCCATGCTCGTCGACGAACAAGAGGGGAGAGAGCGTACACGGTATTTTTTGGATCCATGAACACTCATTCCGAGTTTGCGGCCCCAAACAAACATAATGCCCACAAGATGGCATCACGCATTTCGTTTGAACACATTTCTTGCCCCTGTCCATGCGGCGTTCCAGAAGAGCGACCGCACAATGTTACAAAGTCATATATCATCTGAGATCTGTTGCTCTTCGTGCCATCGCCGGGCACCTCCGTTCTTGTGCCGTACTGCCGTCGGTCAGATGGCCAGAGCACCCGGGAAAACGGGCCACCTGCCGGAACTGTTGGTGAGAACGGTCTACAAGCGCACGTACCTGTGACCTCGCGAATAAGGTCGCGGGATGCAGCCGTCGCATGTCGCCACGGGATCCAACTAGAGGGCTCAACGCTCTGGGTGAGACAGGGCAACCACTGCCTAGAGTACCTGACGTCATTACGCATCCACCAGTCAGCCTGAAGTCGTGCCCGTGGACAAAGTCTTCTCTCCCGCAAGTTGAACAACGCACAGACCGTCCGATTTGGGAAAGCGTGCCGACGGGCTCTAACCTATATTACTATGGGAACGGAGGGGGAGGGACGATATCATCGGTCATGGATGAATGTAGTACCGGGTGGAATGCCGGGTCGTGAGGCTACGGGCGAGGGATATGTCGGTGTAGTGCGGGCCCAGGGAACTCGATCCTGTCACTGTCGGTCGCTCTCGCGAGCACGTCCATGTCGCTGGGTCTCTGAACGCATCGCCGTAGGTCAATCCATGTATGTTTCGTTTGATCGCATCGTCGCGCATACGCGTTCGCAGGTGCTGGGTCTTTCGGGGCGTTCGGTATTTCTCTCGTCACTTTGTGTAGTAACATTCCAGCCGGACAGACACGCCGCGGTCTGGGAAGTCCCGCTTGCCAAGTGTTTTCTCTCCCAGCGTTGGGCCGGGCGGAACACGCAGATCCGCTTTTCGCGAACCAGAGAGGGTACCGGGATCGGTCAACTCCGCCTTGATCTAAATGGCGCACAGCGATGCCATGTACGTTTGGTCTCACGAGGCGATGTACCCCAGGCAGCTCGGCTGAAGGCGAGGCGTTGGTGTTTCAGTTGTTTGACAGACACGCAAGTCTCGACGGTGACCTGTCGTGCAACCGTATTGCAGCACCTAGAGAGATTTGAAGTGGATTCTGGCCTACGAGAATGACGAAGCGGGCGTCGTGAGACAGTCCTCGGGATTTTCCAAACAGAAACTCGAAAGCTTTCAAGTTCTAATTAGACCACGACTCAATACCAGTGGCAACCTGTCACCGAACGTGTAGTGTCCAGGAACCTCGGGAACGAGATTTTCTAACACGTTTCGAGTTCAGTCAAGTCTCGGCCGTTGGTTTGTCTTACCTTGCATGTTCACTACTGCTGTGCTTACTCGCCTGTTTTATCTCGACCGGGATCTGGTCAGTTTCGATTTGATTCGGGTGCCAGATACATACTCCCTTCCATCGGCAATCAGCCTCCGACAACCAGCGTTTCAACTTCGTCCGGCGACAGACTCAGAAGGCAGACATCCCCGTTCATAAACTCTGGGAACGAGTAACATGCGGGAAATCGCGGAACCGGGCATGATCAAAAACGCCACTCGATCGCTGTGGTGCGTTTCGGACTGCCCAGTACTTTCCCCAGTTTACTCAACCGAACGCGTGTGTCGCAGGTCCCTTCATCCAAGAGTCCCTCTGTAACTCAATACAGCCCCTCTCTCCTGCCCAGCCATGCCCTCCGAACCCAACGTGCTATATTACCCCTCTGCCGAGGACCTAACGACCTGCAAGTCGTGGAAGAATTACGTATGGCGTTTGCGGATTAGGCTCGAGACCACCCTCGCGTTCCCCGTCATGGAGCCCTGGGAGAGGATCCTAGCCCGTACGTTCCTCATGTCCCCAGCTCGTCGCGATCACAGCTCCTTCCCCCCGGGGTGTGGATCGATCATGCTCGAGCTTGAGTTCTGATGCGACGGTTTTGCAGTGATGATTTACGCCTCCTTGGTGTCCTTGTTCGCATTCGGGCTGTACCAGTATCTGCCACATCAGATCACCTTCATGTACCAGCGGGCGACGTATTACCTATGGGGCTAGACTGAAACCACGACGTCATAGGTAAAACAATCGGACGCCGTTGTCGGAGCCGTCAGTTGTCACAGGGGGAAAGGGGTTAGATCCGAATCAATGGGACGCCGTGTAGCATAGCATGTGTAGGAGTAGGCTGAATTGTCTGAGCATTTTGGCGGTCATACATGGATGGACTCACACGTCAACCTCAACTTTCAAGCCGGGTGTTGGAGTACGCAAGAGCAAGCGCGCTCGCATCCGGAGCGCAACCGGCCCGATCGAACACGCGCCTGCACGGTGTAATATTTGCACATTTATTCTCGCCGTAGAGTTTTCTGACATTAATTCTCGATAACATCATTCATCAATATTCAATAGTGGGTCTTCAATGCATCCATATGTGCCTCGCTTATTTACTTATGCACGGATCACATGTGACATGTCTGAACTAATGCGGCACCGTCCACTGCAGTGAAGACGAGGACTGAGAAGGCCCAGCGGCTGAACGGGATCCAAGAGTCAAGGTCTCTCATGTCTGAAGCAGAAAGGGATGCTTCGTCTTCCCTCTTTCACCCTTGTTTGGTGACGGCTGTCCACACCAGGGAGAGAGGACAACGTGCGCCCTGGCCAATGCCACCTCGAGACGATGCGGACGACAGCAAGGTGCGGGCCCTGCTGCGCGATGCGAGCATGGTTCATGACGCAACCACAGCGACAGTCAACACAGCGACAGGGATGCGGACGAACACGGGCCGCGACCACTAATCCCACCCCAACGTAGCGACGACGGCAGTGACGGCACTGTGCCCAACCCTCACTGGCAGCTACCTGCGGGTGTTGGTACAGGTATGATACGGCTTACCCGCGTCTACGGGTACGGGTACAGGTCAGCTCGTGGTACCTGGGGATTTACCCACGCTAGCCCCCCTCCTCCCCTTGTAGAGTCATTTTATATCTACCTTGTTCTACCACGGTCCTACCACGCATCCCAATGTATTGACGACTAACCATTCATGATTGAAGACCGACTATTGACGTCATAACACGTAGTGCCCAAGGACCTCAGGAATCGAGACTAGATTGTCTCCAACACGCAATCTACCACCGCACACCGTCCCTCCTCGACGACGATGCGCAGTGCCTCCGCGATCGTCTCCTGCAACAACGCCTCCGCGCTCTTTGCCTCCGTCGCTGCATCCTCTGCACTGATCTTTCGCCCCCATGCCCATCCGTTCGACGCCGCCACCGCGATCTGCGCATAGTCTGGGCAGTCCGGGCCAAACCCGACCGTCAGCTGGTCTCCGACCGCGGCGGAGCTGTGTCCGGTCGGGTGTATCCTGAGCATGGACATCTTGGGCGACTTCCAACCGCCGTTGTTGAGCACGATGGTCAAAAAAGGCTAGGTTGCGTCAAACGACTGGGTTGCGACGAACACGGGGGAGGGTTCCTCACTGTCTGGTACCGTCTTGCCATCCAGAATGCGCTCGCTGGGACGCCGAACAGAAACGTGCCGTCGCCCACGATGGCCGCGACGAGTTCGTATCCTGCTCCGTCCTTGCCTGTCTTCGCCACGCGCCCGCCCAGGACAGACCCGATTCCGCCACCGAGCGCCCAACCGAGGGCCGAACCGCCTGACGTGATCATTTCGCCCGCAACCTCGGGTTCCATGTGAGACCACACCAGCGGGTAGTTGGAAATGCTCTCGTTTAGGACGAGCGTGCTCTCATGAGCGATCCCCCTCGCTCCGATCGCCTTGCGAAGCGTGCCCACGATCTGCGGCGTCGTGTAGTACGGGGCCTGAAGATCCACATCCGGCGTTCTAGTGAAGGACTCGGCAGCGCGTCGCCGTGCCACCCATTGACTGTGTATTTCATGCGTGAGCGCCAATCGTTCGCGCAGTCCGTTGGCGGGTCTATCGAGGGCGTCCCGAAGCTGCGTGAACGCGGTGGCTGCGTCGGCGTGACAGACAAGTTCTGCATCGTAGTGGTGCATGCCGACGCCCCGTCTCAGCGGGTCGCCGCTGTCGATAACGAACACTCGGGCGGACTCGTTTGGTCGCTCGTACGCACCCTCCTTGTCCTTGTTCGTCGGAATCCAAGCCACTTCGGCGTCGATGACGAGTATCACGTCGGCCAATGTGAGAAGCGGCGAGTGCGTTCCGGCGCCCATGTAAGACACTCCTACGAAACAGGGATGGGACGTGGGCAAGTTGGTCGTCGACGGGCAGGACAGAAAGACGGGAAGATGGGTGATGATCGACAACGCTGCGAGTGCGGAAACGGCCTGATGGTTTCTTCCAAGGTGAGACGTGATCACGAGCGGTGAGGTTGCCTCCAAGAGGGCGTCCGCGATGCGTCTGACCGCTGGACACAGACAACTGGGTTGGAAGCGGGATGGATGGCCACGATGGAGAGCGCACATACCTGAGGCTGAGAGTGCAGTGGGTTCCACAGACGGCCATTTCGTGAGTGCGACAGGCCTCTCCAGCAATGACGGGTCGATCTCTTGCTCCATCGTTTCTCTCCGCGCCCAGAGGTAGACGGGTCCTTTCGGCTCGCTCGTGGCACTGCGACGATCGTGTGAGCCACCCAAGGCTCGCATCGCACAACACGGGGGCGCACATCTGAAGTGCCCGTCTCACGACGTGGGGCAAACTCTCTGGAGAGCCGATCTGAGCCGTATAGCGCATGTACTGACGCACGATGGCCGGCTGATCGTGCACGTCTGCGTCACGAAGCAACGTCTGGGCGGACCCGCGACGCAAAGACGCTCGAACGGACGCTTACCTTGCATCCAATGGATCCATTCGTTGCGCGATCCCGGGAGCTCGCCCTCGGTCGTGAACGGCGACGAACCGGCGTAGATCAACACGGGCACCCGACCCCGATCCGCGTTGTGAACGGCTCCCGCGAGCGCCTGTCAGCGATCGATAGTGTCAGGCAAGCGAACCATCCAGGGGCCCGCTCGACTCACCTGCGTCCCGACGTCGACGTGGACGATGACGGCGGCTGGTCTGCCGGTGACCTGCGCATACGCCTGTGCGGCGCTCAACGCTACCATCTCGTTGGGAGAGGTGACGATGACGAGTGCATGAGCGCCGTGGGTGGTGCGCTGACGCCCGAGCTCTTCGAGGATGGCCGGGTGGTCGGAGCCCCAGTTGACGAAGACGTGGTCGATGCCGACCTGTGCGAGGACATGCAAGAAGAGGGTGGACGCGGTGAATACCATGAGCTCGGATGTGGACGTTCAGTGAAACGCCTTCTTCGCTACGACTACCTACTCTCATGATGGCGCTTATCACGATATCTGGGTATCCGTGCGCAGGCAAGACCCGCCGCGCGACGCAGATTAAAGACGACCTCGAACAACGTCTCAAGGACCCCGCCTACGCTGGTCCGTCGCTGACGGTGACCGTCCTGTCCGACGACATGCTCAACGTCGCGCGGTCGGCGTACGACGGTGAATTCGCGACCAACCAATGCACCCTCATTTTAAGTAAACCTCTTTACAGACGGCCGATCAGAGAAACCAGCGCGCGGGGCGCTGTTCACCGCCGTTCAGCGCCACCTAGGTGACGACCGGATCGTGATCGTCGACGGGCTCAACTACATCAAGGGCTTCCGCTACCAGATGTACTGCGCAGCCCGGGAGGCCAAAGTCCGCGTATGCACGGTGCGTGCCGACACAGTGTCTGATCGGCCGTCGTCTTCTGACGGAGAGGGGGCAAACGTAGGTGTATGTGCTCGCACCCCCCGAACGATGCCGCGCGTGGAACGCGCTTCGAGAAGACGGGCGTGCCTACGCTCCCGATACGTGCGTCATGATGCCTGTCGTTCACGTCCAAGCGACCCATTTGAAGATCGGCGTGACCCGTCAGGTTAGACAACCTCGTACAGCGGTACGAAGAGCCATCGTCGATGGTCCGGTGGGACTCGCCGCTCTTCACCGTGCCCTGGACGGACCTAGGCGTCCCCTCGGACGACATCTGGCGTGCGATCACTCAGGGACTCGTCAAGCCTCCCAACGTCGGCACACAAGCGGTGCGTCGTATACCTGCTCATCGGCATGTCGCGTTACCGACGCGTGAATCCACCCACCCACCCACCCAGATCACCAAGGCACCGACGGACGCGCTGCACGCGCTCGAAAGCACCACCACCGCGCTCGTTGCCGCCATCGTTGCCGCCCAATCGGCCGCTTCGGTGCCAGGCGGAACCTTGTCTCTCAACGTCCCAGCACCCGCATCACCGTCGTTGACGACACTCAGGATCGCGCTCCCGGCGCGCCACGTCACCCTGTCTGAATTGCAACGACTCAAGCGCCAATTCGTCGCGATGCACAAGCGCGCGATCACGCTCGGGACCACGGAAAAGGGGGCAGTGGACTGGAGCGCGGAGGGCGTCACACGGGCATTTGTGGGGTACCTCGAGGAGAACTGGACGTCGTCGGGGTGATCGTGCGTTGTGACAGGACCATTGCAGGGACTCGTCAGACATGTGAGCACCAGGCTCGAACCCCTTTCGCCCCTGTTCAGTCCCTGGGTCCAGGCTCCGTGTGCGTCGGGGAACCCTGTCTCGGTTGTCTCAGGGTCTCTCTGGTTATCACGTCGCTTCCCTTCGGTAACATGTTTCACGTTTCACGTTCGATGCGTTCATTATCCACTTCTATTCGTACACGTATGTATATGAACAGCGAGGCCACAGGAACTTCTCCGAAACAGAACAAAAAAAGAGAGGAAAATAAGAAAACATACGACTAGAATGTGAAAGATATGATCAGTAAACGTCCTTTTTTTATATTTATTTCCAGAGATAGCTCTCCACAGCGGGTGAATAAATCAAAGCGATTAGCCAAGTGAAAAAAAAAAAAAAAAGAAGCGCAAACGACCCGGGATATGGATCCTGTAGCACTACGCTCTCACGCCCACAGCGCCGACAGCTCACCTGCGCTTCGGCAACTCGGAATATTCGACCTGCTGATCGACGGTTATCTGAACGCCAACCGATGACGCTTCCTTATCCGACGCATCCTCCCTCACGATGGGGAGCATCACCTTGGCATCCCGGCTAGCAGCATCGTCTGAATTCTTGTCACCATCCCAAGCGCCCTCTTCCTTGATGGCAGGCCCCCGGACGGCCCCGACGCTCTTCGTCTGCATGTCGTTGATGGTATACGTGATCGCACCCCGCCCGCGTGCGATCCCGGAGCCACTGAGGCTGCCGCTGACGCCGCTCGTACCATGCGACCCGCTGGCGCTGAACGTGCCGCCGTTCTCGAGCGAACCCTTGACGCCGAGGATGATACGCATCGTCATCGTCGCCGTCAACACGCCGGCCATGCTCGTCACGATGGTCTTGATTGGATCCGTGGGGTCGGTCGGCTTCATGATGAAGTAGAACAGGACGTTGACGAGGTTGACGAGCAGCACGGCTCCGTACAGGTTCAGGTTGTCTCGCAGCATTAGCCGCCAAGGGTGGAGCGGCTTCGCTGCCAGGGTCTTGATCGAGCGTCGAAGCGCGAGTGTAAACGTCGTCGCGTAGAGGATGGTCGGCGCGAGCCAGTAGATGCCCACCCAGCTCTGGTTGTTCAGAGGGCCGGCGATGCAGCCCTGACCGTCGAGCAAGTGAACGGAGCGGTAGAAGCCGCAGCAGACGGCGGTGACGACGCCCTGGACGAACAAGAGGCTGAGAAGGAGCGAACGAATGCGACGATCGTGGCCATAAATGGCAGTGACGCGAATGACGTGCACGGTCGAGGCCGCAAAGAGAAGAATGGCGGTACAGATGGGCTCATAGGGCCAGAAGCGCATGCAATCGCGGACCTGCTGCACGGAGGTGGAGAAGAAGAGGGCGCCTAATGATATCGTGAGCGATGGGGGGGGAAGAGAAATGAGCGCTCGTCGGTCGTACCTGTGACCACAAAATCGGAGAGGACCCATATCTGCAAAAAGTAATAGAGCGACTTGAGCGCAGGCCATTTCTTGGAGCGGCCGAGACGGTACGATCTGGGAGTGAGGACGAGGGTATCCCAGGCGAGGACAGTGAGCGTGCAGACGAAAAAGTATTTTTGTGCGGACAGATGGGGAGATAGATTGAGCGAGGCGGGCAGTCCTGCTGTAGGGTCGGTACCGTTGCTGGCCATTGTCGCCGGCGAGGAGGAGGAGGAGGAGGAGGAGAAGGAAAAGAAGGGCGAGTAGCTAATTGACCGGTCCTTGGTCTGTTTTTATTTTTCCATCGACACAGCATCCATCATCTCATCATTATGTAATTATTCAGTGTCGTCCCTATCGTCGTCGTCGTCGTCGTCGTCGTCATTGTCGTCGTTGTCGGCGCTCAGCTCGACCTGTCGCTCATCGTCGTCCATGTCGACCAGCAGCCCTTCCACGACGTTTGGCGCATCCACCGACTCCCCGACGCAGACGTCTTCGCACACCAATTCCAATACGGCCAGCCTATATCTGTGCGTGCTTGCACCGCCCCTCCCCTTCCCCGCCGCTGATTGACGGTATCTTTTTGTGTTTTCACTCAATATTGATCATCATGGACTCGACCAGTTTCACTTTCCTCGCCACCATCTTGATTCTCGTCCTCCTCTCCGCCTCGCTCGTCCTTAGATCCTACGTCCTCCGCAGGCGGTACAGGCAGCGCCTCCAGCGGGCACTCGCAGACGGTCTCTTCCCCGACCTCGACGTCTCGCCCGTATATCGTCCCCCTCGACGACTGGGATCCAAACCCATTCTCTGGGACGCCTTGATACACACCACAGTCAGCGACGCTCCGTCGCGGTGGTCTACCATCACGGTCCTTTCTTCACTCTATGCATCTTCCAGGTAATAACCACTTTTTTTTTTTTTTTCTTCTCACAGCCTGTCGCCGTCCGGTGCTCGCCCCTGCGGTCGCGATCCCCACCAGTCACGTCCACGTCGCCCTCGCAGTCCCCCACCGTCTCCTTGCCGCACCCGTCCTTTACCCACCTTCGCGTCCCGAGCCCCCTCTCGCTCTCCTCTCGCCGATCCCCTCCGCCACGTCTACCCAGCTCGACCAGCACACGATCACCACCACCACCCATGCCCATGCCCCCTGATCCAAGCTCCGCCAACAAAGACCAGACCGCGACGCTCACCGTCTGCGTGCTTGTCGCCATGCCCAACCCCTCCGCGCCCGTACGCCGATATCGACATCGTTCCGCATCCGATGCCAAGGGCAAGGGCGTGCACACATCACCCGAGGTCCAGGGCATCGCTGATCCGCTCTTGCCATCATCTAGCAGGGGTGGGACCCACACGCACGAGGACCGACTGCTGCGGCCGCTCGAGATCGGCATCGCTGAGACGACGACAACAACGACGACGGGGGACTGGCCATGGCAGACGCAATGACGAGCCCCTCCCCGCTTTCACGCTAGTCTTTTTTTATGATGTTATCGTAATGTCTCATATCATCTCCCCGACGACGTGCGCCCACATACATTCTTGTAACATGGCCATACAATAGTCGTAGTACCCACGTCCAACCATCTTGTAGCCTATCCGCATACGCATACGATCCTCTTTTTTTTTTTTTTGGCTCATCTGACACGTCACGCTCTCTGATCCTGTGGTCGAGAACCAGTGGCCACAATCATTCTCGCCCGCGCCCATATCCATATCGTTCTTCCTTGCATCCACCGGTCAGGTGCCAGCCAGACGTCTTTATATCTAGATGCCGGAAAACGGATATGAACGCAGGATGAAAAAAAAAAAAATTGGAACGTGTGCATTTGAAACGTGGAGCGAACGTTTCGTTGAATGTGCCTAGCAGTTAAGCACCTTGTATCTGTTCCTTGTGAGCCACAGCCTCCTTGTCCTTGGATCACTGCCCATCATGAATATGTGCAGCCCGACTGGCTGATAGGATAGAGAGAGAGGGGGGGGAAGAGAAACGCGCTGACGGCGAGTCTCGGTGCAGCATCCCACGGGACTTGCCTGACAGGCACTGCCTCGCCTTTTCTGGTCGTGCGCTCGGTGCCAAACCCGCGCTCCTTATCGTGATGTCGGGGCGTCGTATGTGCGCGGTCGAGGGAATCAAACGATCCGATGCGCTGCACAACGGCCGAGAACGTGTCAACGATGACGGCGATCCTAGCATCGTCTGAACCAGCAACTGGTACTACCGGTTTGCTCACCCCAACACGTACCCGTAGCCGTCGACACAGAACCCACGGCTATGACTGAAAAACCTGCCGCGATGTGATCGAAATTCGTGTCGGATGGGTTACAAGATACGACCATGCATGCTATAGTACACCACAACCGACTCAAAATCACTCCACTTAGCAGTAGTAAATATCATCCGGGGTCATTGCGTCATGTCGACTCAATGACACAAGGTGCAGGAACTGTCGAATTGAATGGCCTTCATCAGCGATGCCTGCCATGTTATGCTGACGATTCCAGCATCCTCTGAACCAACCTCCAAGGCTCGTCCCAATCGCTTTTAATCCGCACCAGGCACGGCATGATCGACTTCAAACAAGTCCCAGCGGCGTTCATGGCCGCCCCGCTGATGGGTGAATAGCCCACGTGAAGCTGGGTGATTCGTCTGTTGGACACACCCCATCCCCGACATACCAGCTCTTCTGGTACCATCACCTACTGCGCAATCGAACATCCCGGAGGTGGAATCGAGCCGTCAAACACAATGTGCAACGTCTCGAGGTCCGGACAGTACTGCAACACTGCGATCACCCCGCCGACGCTCGTCGCCGGCGACAACTGAGTGACGAAATGGTTCGCAGTACCGAGCTTGAGGCTCCGCAAACAGGGCAACGACCGCGCCAAGCGTTCACAGTCCGCATCGGATAACGGCGCGGTGCAGAAGTGATCCAGGTCGAGCTCGCGCAGCGCTCTGAACTCGGCGACCGAGGACAGGAGCGACTCTCGAACCTTGAGGTCGCGCCAGCTGCCATTTCCCGGTCGAAGCTGGATCGTGAGCGACGTCAGGCGGGTCGTGTCGAGCCGGCGGGGCAACAGACGGAACGCGTCCTCGGCGTCTCTTTCCTCCCGCCGATCGTCATTCATGCGGATCAACAGGTGGAATTTGGAAGGACTCGCGTGCACGGCCTCGAGAAGAGTCCCACAGAGCGAGGGGCTATCTACGCCGAGCGAGAGCTCGCGGACCGTGTCCGGGATGCGGTCCAGGTGGAAGGACGAAGCTCTGTGGTAATCGACGGTAAGGGATTCGAATGCGTGTAGGGAGAACAACTTGTCCATGATCGATGTTTCCATGATACACGTATGCAGGGATCGCAGCCTCGGCCATAGGGACACCATCCTGCCCAACTCCCGACCAGGCTCGTACTCCCGCGAAAGGATGTTGACGGTGAAAGAAGTGACGTTCGGACAGTGCTTCGGCAAGAACGCAAAAACTGCCAGTTCGGCGGAGGCGTAAGCCAGCCAGCGCATGAGGTACAGCGACACAGTGGTCACCGAAGGGCTCGCGATATATCTCAATAGCAAGATGCCGGAATCCCTAGGTGCGGAGTATGAACTCTCGTCCCACTCCAACACCACGACGTTGGGTAAGAGGGGAAGATAGGCACCGGGGCAGTATTCAAAGGAGGCGATGAATTCTTGTCTGTCCCTCACGGGGACTCGCGCATCGCGTCCGTGGAAAACCTTGACACGCTCCGCATACTTACGAAATGTTGACCACCGCGTGTCGTCCACTGCACGCTGTGAGGTGGCCTAATCTAGTTGATCAACACCCATCGACGAGATGCCATGAGAACGACGCACAATTGGGAAAACTCTGAGGAGGGGGATGAAGCTGTAGAGGTCATGCCAGAGGAGATCTAATGCGGGGTCGCTGAATAGCCGACACGTTCTGGCCAACGAACTCAGTGTCCTTTTGCCTGCTCGGGGCCCGTAGGGAAACTGATCATCCCAGTGTCTGACAGACTGGAGGATGACGTCGAGGACCTCAGCAATGTATAGACAATGGTGCATGTGTGTGGGTCGATGGCTGGATGCTCTGAAGCTATACTGGCAATTTGGAACCTGCAAGGGGAAGTTGTGTGTTAAAATGGGGGACCTGCGGTCCAATATTAAATATGAAAAAAAATAGCAGCAACTCGTTTCGATCGAGTGACCTCGGGGTTATGAGCCCCGCGCGCTTCCTCTGCGCCATGCTGCTGTTGCAGCCCGGTAAATAACGAACTTTCACGAGAGACATACAGCCAGGTTGACTGGCGTGAACACCGCATGACGTCCAAGCCCCGGAGACTGAATTCAGTCATCATCGAGACCCTCAAGTTTAGGAGAAAAGCATTCAGTCCAAGTACATCAGAATAAGTCGAGACGAGTACAAGGCACATTAGAGAGAGCCAATAGTCCACGAAGGTCGCCGTCCCCCATTCTCATCGTCTATCTCTGCCCGACTCGCCATAGAGTCACTTCGGCATTCTCAGACCCCCACCTCAACAAAAGGTCAACAAAAATCAACGACAGCCCCACCAGTTGCCATTCTATCATGCCTCGGCAAATGGTGGTCAAGCAAACTCAGGCAGCGGAAGAAGACCTTCATACACACCCTCTAAACAATCCTAAATTCGTTTCTGCAAAGGACGGGACCTGCCTCATCAACAAACTACCACCCGAGCTCCTTTCATACATATTCGAAGCCGGTTTGGCTGAGGGCAAAGATCATTCAACAGTCAATTCATCGGATGACTCTTCATGGCCCAGATTCCCCAACCTCGTTTCCCATGTTTGCCCCCACTGGCGTAACGTGGCGTTTTCGACCCCATCCCTCTGGACGACCATTAAGATTACATCAAAATCGCATTTACCCTATGTGCCCCAATCAAAGCAACTAGAGAGGACTAAAGCCCTCCCGTTAGATATTTACGTCCACTTAGACGTCCTTTCGGCGTCCTCTGTCTCCGACCTCGAATTCCTATATTTCATGCTCGTTGACCATATCCACTGCTGGCGCACTGTGGATGTATCGGTCGCGAAATACCGCGACATGCATGTATTTCTCAAGGCAGTCTCTAGCCGTTTCACTCCTTCTGCTCCCCAACTTACAACGCTCGCATTGCATCACTACGGGTATGACGACCCTTGGGGTGCCACGTCAGAGCATCTCACCCTGTTTGGTGGATCTGCTCCGTCGCTCACCAGTCTCATCCTTCGCGGAGTGCACGTCGACTGGGACCAACCATGGATCGCCTCGGCGTCCAATCTCAAGGTTCTCGAGCTCGCTTGTCATCGAAAAAAGTATTGTCCATCTTGGGCTCAATTTTCAACTATCCTGCGCAATGCCCCTGCCCTCGAAAAATTCAACCTGCTCAAGTCGCGACCCACTGAGGATCCGCAAGAGTGGATTATTGAGCCAACCCTGAAAGGTCATCCAGATCCCAATGGCCCCATTCAACTCCATCGATTATCGGAATTCGCCCTCGCGTTCCTTTCACCAGCCTGCGCGAGTGGACTTCTCCGCAAGTTCTACCTCCCCACATTGAGACGTCTGGTACTCAACTTCGGTGATGGTAATGGTGACGATTTCACCGACTTTGTCTATGAACTCGCCAGACCTGTTCCTTCCTTTTATCCGTCCCAGGAACGGTCCCACAGCTTGTTGAGTAGGCTGGAATATCTCAAAATAGCCGGACTCCCTTGCCGCCCTGAATGCATTCGTGCGCTCTACGGCGAACTCAAAAACCTCATGACGCTCAACATTTCGTTGTATCGTCTTCGCAATGATTTTCTGGAAATTCTTGCAGAACCCTGTAGCGTGCCTGGACAGGGCGACATTTGGCTGCCTCGACTCAAGACGTTGTATGTTTCCGGGAGGCACGAATATTTCCTCCAAGACATGGTTGAGGTGAGAAAAGAAGCGGGGGCACCTCCCATCTCGTTGTATGTGGAGAGACCACACCCATTAAATGACAACAACGTAGAGTGGCTGAAGAAGAACGCCAAGACTTTTGAATTCTTTGAAGAAAGTGACGACTCCATCGACTCTGATGACTTCGACGACTCCGACGACTAGGTTTTAGATTCAGACTCGGACGCGTGGTGAGACGTGAATGACCGGACTTTTGAGCCCTGAGGGGGGAGCGTTTACGTGGCTCAGCGTTGGATTTCCACGACGAGTATACTCCATTCAATATACTTTCATCCTGTTGTCTGCACTCCCCTCGTCTATTGCGGTATGCGCTTCCGCAAATAAAAAACATTGAGCACTTTACAATGATCAATGATCGACAAGAAAAAAGCTGTGCGATACCGCCTCGATTCAAAAGTGCGAAGTCCTGCTCTTTAACCAGCTACAGTCATAGTACAGTCGTGACCACGTCAGCTGGCGATATAGTACAAATCATGCACTCCCTGTCGAGCTAACCTCTCATAACGGTAGCGAAACAATGATTCCGAGTGTAACTTGTCCCATTAGCAACACGTCGACGGGTGGTCCTCTAAAGAACGCCTCAGTTCTGTCCTCTCCTTCCAAAGATCATGAGCAAGCGACCGAACCCGCCCCCACCGATCGCGATACAGTTTACGGAGCTCTTCCGGCTTTGGGCTACCTGAAAACGGAGAATCCCACTGCATGTTCAGGGTAAAATGTGGATAGGGGGCTGCATGAAAGAATACACCAAGAGCTTCGATAGACTCTTCCTCGATCGTAGAATGAAGGACGTCGATAAACGTCTTATTCGGCATGGTCAACCCGCGCCATGGATGGCCCTGCGGAACCTCGGTGTAACCACGGACGTCGAACATGGACCCGAACACTCGCAGCGATCTGCATCTCTCTATGAGCTGCAGAAATCCGCCGGGAGTGATGCCGCTCGATGCTGTCCAGTCATGCGATCTCCCCACAGCGAAGCTCTCCAGATGGGGCCACGAGGATGCCAAGCACAGCAGTTCGCGCTCGTTCAGGTCGGTGCCGTACGGAATTTCAAGCGAAATAAACTTGATGTTCACGAAGGCTGTCAAAGAGCGGACATTATCAAATATAAGGCAGTATTTGGGTTCAAGATACACGTCAGGTGGTTGTTCGCCTTCAGAACATAAACGAAGCTTGACCAAAGAATCATGCGCACAAACGTCTTGGAGTGTCACGAAAAACGAAACGAGACCAAACGGGGTCGGAGGCGTCGAGAGGCCAACAAGAAGGTGGTGAACCATGGGGAACGTAAAACTACGAAAGAACTTCTGAACTTCTGTCAAGGAAGTAGAATAGAGCGAAAGTTCATGGAGCGCCGGGAAGGTCAACACGGAGGCAGGGGATTTAGTGGCCCAAAGTTGATCGATCACCACACTGTGGACCCTGAAAGCCATGGAACGCAAGTTACGCAAGCGAGACAGGTGCAAGAGAGTATCTGCGTTCAATCCAACGTCACGACACCTGATGGAATTGAGGTTTTGCCAGTGACATATGAGGCCGGAGAGCATATCAGGGTGGACCCAACGCGTCACGTGGAAACGAGTTACGATGGGACACATCGCTCCAAAAGCTTCGACAGCAGAACCGAGGTTTATTGTACACTCGAGCCAGATATTGGTTAGTTTAGGATTTGTAAGGTGGCGTACAAACGGGATCATAGCTCTGCTTGGCGCGTACAGCCCAATGACACGGAGGTTGGGAAACATGGGTTCGATGGATCCAGGCGGATTGGCGAGGGTTATAATGCATTCTGTGGTCAAAGCCGATGAACGAAACAGACGATGGATTCCCCGTACACGATGCGCGTAACTCAGTATGATATTCCAATCGTGCTGCTCGAGGGATCTTTGGAACGAGTAGACCTGCACGAAAATTATGGGCCAAACATCAACGTCAATTTGGACCAACTTACACCTGATACTTTTGTCCATGAGGTTGTTGGGAGGCATCGCACCAAAGGTGTCAAATCATTCAAATCGGCTCAGATCATGTCTAGTGCCAGCTCTTTGAATGTTTTGCATGTCCTCGCCAGTGCAGCGAGATCACTATTCGCATACGAACGGTACCTTCTCGGAAAGCCAGAAGGATCCATATAAAGGGGTGTGTAACAGCAACTGAAGATGTGTAGAAGGATTTCCCGTACGTGGAGTGCGTGGTGCATTGGTATGAGAGTGAGACGACTCAAAAGTTGCACAAACCCACGAATCTTACTCCTATGTCACGTGCCAAGTTTTCGGGTTTCTAGGAAGTTGTAATCCATCAGCTCCTCAGTATTCCAGCGTCTACCCCATCGGTCTCAACTAAAACACCGTGGATACACCTAATCGAGCACAACCCACCATGGATGTCGCTAAGTCACGATGCCAAGTTGCAGAAGTTGCAATCAAGCTGCAGCATTCCCACAACTCTAGATTATCTGGAACGGTCTGTTGCAAAAGTTGAAGCTTCTGGAGAAAGTTGCGGCTGATATCGCAGAGGTAACTTCATCTTGATATTCAGTGTCATCTGCACGGCCTGAATACTATAGTCTCGCGCTAACGTGTACTTGTGTACTATTTCGGACGTCGAGCTTTACAAAGTTCAAGTGGTATTACGTGCCAGTCTCGGTCGAGGGGAATGCACAATCAAATTTGACAAGCCAACTATATCAGTTCTCCATAGAACCGCCATTCGAATCCAGAAATTAAACGATACTAGAATGAACACATTGCTATCCATTTTCCAATGCAAGATCGTATAGTGGCATGCATAGTAGGAGCTCAGTGCTGAGACATTTGTGCCAGATAGTCGGAAAGCTATGCGGCCGATGTCAGAGTGATTCAGACATGGTCTAATAACGGACGTACCTTCAAAGCGCCCGTTCTAATGTTCTCACCGACGTTCTGAACCTCAGGATTAGCCATTAATCGTGCAAAAGCGTCTTTCGCAGCAGTTTCTAGATTCGCAAGACTGCCGTCACCCAAAAGTCCACCTTCAGAACCACCACGCTCGAGTTCATCTTCCTCTTCGCGACCGAAGTATTGATTTGACGAGATCGCGGTTGCACCTTGGAAATTGGATAACCGTTGCTGTGACTCTGCAAGAAAAGTGGGGTCGTAGTCGTTTCGTCCGAAAAACATATCCGAAGAGATGGCCTTCTGAGACCCAAACTTTTCCCGCGCGGTCGTGGGTGAATCATCAACTGATGGGCTACAGTCATATCAGTAAGGCTTTTTTAGAATGGGTGATTAGATGATACGCACGCGGATCGCGTGCTAGGCGTTGCCTGTGACGCAGCTGGAACACCACCAAAGCCTAATTTACGGAAACCCATTCCCAGCCTCTCAAGATCCTGGGTATTTCCTTTCTGAACGTCCACTCTGCCGGGTATCGTGGTCGCTGCTGTGCTGGAGTTGATGACCTTGGCTTTCGCATCAGCTTGGGCAATCTGCTCAGCCTGCTGTCTGGCACGTTCCTCTTCCTCCTCGCGCTGCCGATCGTATCCAAGCTGCTTGATGCGCTCCGCTTCCTCGGCAGCTTTCCGTTCCGCTTCTGCGAAGTTAATGGGTACAGCGGCCTTCTTCGCTCCGAGCCCCCCGATTTTTGTCCTCTTCGCGGCGCCAGAGGCATTAGTAGTACTAGTAGCGGGTCCCGAGGAGTTCAATCGAGAAGCACCCAGCTTTGCTGAACTGTTGATAGCCGAGGAAGAAGTGGAACGTAAAGAGCTGGAGGTGACGGTTCGGGGAACAGGACGACCGACTGCAGGCGGGGCTGTGGTCGTTGTAGAAGACATAGGCTTGGCGGGGGCGGGCTTGTCCCAAGAGGAAAAGAAGTCCTCCTCCCCTTGTGCAGAATCAGTGGGTTGGGACAGCTCCACACCCTCGACAACGACCCGGGCCGGGAATCTAGCCGCCGGAGTAAGCATTTCGAGAGGCACAAAACTTCGTAGCACTCACCTGATGGCATCCTCCTTGACACGTTTGGCAAGTTCCTCCTTGTAGAGTTCCGCTGCTCTGCTCGAATACTTTTTCTTTGTGTCGGTGTCACTCAAAAGTGAGGCGCCACCATGACGAGTGAAAAACTCTGTCGCGGATGCATTCCCGCCAACTTTCATGGTCCGTAGTTGGTTCAGCTGCCAACTATCAAGATTCGTCGAACTGTTCACTCGGGAGGTTTGAGGATACATGAAGGCCAGAGGATATTGTACGCACCGCACAAAACTGATATGCACGCCCATATTCCGATGTACACTAGAGCACTCCAAGCATATATAAATACCAAAAGTGACACTTGACCAAGTCGGATTCCGGGCTTGACAGTCGAAGCATGTCTATCGATGATCATGAAAGTGTGAATTCAAGACTCAAAATTGACTGACTTTATTTCCCTTTTGCGCTCTAAGTACCTTGAACACTTGTTCTGACTCTGCTTTTGTAGGATCAGCCATTGTGGATGCCTTTAGGCGTTGGACGGAGGTCGACCTGTGTGATGGCGAAAGACGAGCTGGGTATTAACGTGTAATGTTCCGGGGTCCTCATGTCGGTTGATGCAAGTACGCGGTGATCAGGGTCTCTATGATTTGTCATGCTCTCGTTCCCACGCTCTCTCCCCTGAGTTCGCCCCTATCAAGGAAGTGCAACTAAATTTGTTCTAAGCATACTTCTCCGCCAACACCAAGTCTGACGGCGACAAGTCAAGCATACGAGGACCGGTTTCTATGAGGTTCGCTTCAAGTTTCCTGCGAATCCCGGCTGGTGAGTACCATCACTTGCAGAACTCTTCTAGGAATTCTGGCGAGGCAACGCCTCGGTGCCACTAGAATGGAATTTATCACGCCAGACGCGGGGCGTATTTTCTTGCAACCTTTTGAGTCTGAACGATGGCAAATGATAGTGCGGCGGCATCCTCAGGCCCATTTTCATAATGAAGTGACAACTAAGCCACTGCCGCTGTACTGCCGCAATGCTGATGTCCCACCTTCATCTCGCCCCGCAGGTGGGCTCCAACCACGCGCGAGAAGCGTTTACCTGTTCCACCAGCCTCCTGAAGGTATGCATTTGGCCATTGTGGCCATCCCGCTGTAGTGCACGGACAGAATGCTAATATCGACCCCGTGTACTTGGCATCAACAAGCACATTTCCGCAACGCTTTCTTAATACCGTCTTGACACGCTATCTGCATGGTTGGCGGTGATTTCCTGCAGTATAATTGCTTATCTACTACATGCGGTACGTTGCCCTTCGCACCATGTCGCTTTCGGACCGCCCTCCATCTGAAACTACCTCACTCCTCGCAGACTCTCAACCTGCTGGCCAGTCAAATGGGAGCCCACCTAGGAAAAATGTCAAGTATTCGTCAGCGACTCTCCTCATTCCGGTCGCGCTAGCAATGACGCTGGCGAATGGGGTACCATCAACCACCATCATCGAACTCATGCGCACGGCTGTCTGCAAGCTATGGAACGCATCACACGGTGATCCGGCAATGGTTATGGTGGCAGGTGACATAAATGTCCCTGACCGCTGCGATGCCCCTGAGATTGCGCAGTACTTTGCGGTCGTTCTTGCGATGCTCGGCGCAATTCGTGGCATTATATGTATGTCTGTATCGCGTTTCACTGCTGCAGTCGTTCACGAGTGCTTCAGCTATCATTGGATGTGGATTATTCAGTCGTATTTCATCGCGCTATGGGAGGAAACCAGCTTTCTTGATGGTACTTACTGCTGGAATCACGAGCTGTTGCACAATAGCCCTGTCGCAACAGATGCCAGGCCGATTTTCTAACTGGGTCTTATTTGTGGGGATCCTATTTGGAGTATTCTCTAGCCCTATTTCATACCTTTTCAACATGTATATCGTCGATGGGTGTGCGCCGGAAGACAGGTATGCATTGAATTCACGTCCTGGGCGAGCCTAATCCCCATTGAAGAACAGTCGCGCTGAGCAAGATAGCAGGTTGGAGTGGCCTTGGTCTGAATCAGATTCTAAGCTCCCGTACCTTATCCCTGATTGTTAGCTTCTTTGCAGGCACTTGCATATCATTTGCTCTGGGAGGCTCGATTACAACGAGAACAGGGGACCCTGTCATCGTGTTCTACATGGCAACAGTAATGTATGTTGCCACATTCATATACGTTGCCACAGTCCTCCCGGAGTCATTTTCTGAGGAAAAAAGGAGTGCCCTGTTGCGCATGCGACCAGAACCCACCATTACTGGATTCCCCGCAGCCGCTCGCTTTGTGGTGTTTCACATCTTCGAGCCATTGAAGTTGCTTATACCTGCTCGGAGACTGGATGGGACTCGCAATTGGCGGCTTTTGTGGTGTGCGGTACACAACTTCTTGTTCATGGTTGCCCATTCCTACGCCTCAGATGCCTGGTTGGTGCTTGCCACGTCAAAATATCACCTCACCCCCGCAGATGTAAGGAGCACTAACTCGGCCTGGTTCAAGCTGATCTCGTCTGATCTAGACCGGTATTTTCCTCACCATCATCTTTATCAGTGGCACGATCTTCCTAGTGTTAGTCGTCCCTCCCCTCATTCGGTTTCTGCGTCCCTACTACCGCCGAGAAATCGCCCGCTCTCTTCTCGCTGAAGAGAACTTGATGAACAGTGACGTGATGGAATCGCAGACTTCGGATCATTTACACGTACACCTCGCTGCCGTGGCATGCGTCATCGGGGCACTTGCCTTCTTCAGTGCGGCCGTATTCATAGCAAGCCAAGCATTGATACTTTGTAAGCTCTGCCATGATACTTCTGATAGTCTCTTGATTAGTTCGAACGTAGCTGGAATTTGCATCGGAATTAGCTTCATACACAGTCCTACGGTCCGCAGTCTGGTCGTCGGATCAGTCGATCCACTGGAGCAAGGTCAGATTTCGAGGCTACGCACTTGGAATTACTGGTACTGACACCGCCAAAATTTTCAGGAGAGGCATTGGCGGCCATCGAGATGGTCTCTAACGCAGGCAGCTTTCTCTCGCCCGTGATCATGGGTAGCATTTTTACTGCAACGATCGGAACGCAACCTTTGCTCGTGTTTTACGTTCAACTCGTAAGGAATCAAATGCTCGCGCTGCCTTGACTCCTTTCTGATTGCTTTTACGTGTAAAGGCCGTTGTCCTGATCAGCTCTGCGCTGCTGTTCCTCGTCAGAGACGCTGACAGGTATTGGAAGCCGCATGACGCGTAGCATGACAAACCCTGCCGAACCCAGCCTGGCATAACCATCAACTTCTATATTTACATCGACTGCAGTGTACTACTCGTCATCTCACAGCCTATATCGTATTCTGTATAGTACATGAGGCCTTACCAGAAGTAGGGCGACATTTCATTCTGCCTCGATCGTCAATTGTTATTGCATAACTTTTGCTATATGCCGCAGCGTGCATATTCATAGTCATGGGGAGGAAAGGGGGGGGGACAATGCTTGCTTTCGACCCCTGCGTGACAGAGTCCTTCCCTTGCTTCTTTGCGAGGTCGTAGTACCTGCCACTTTCTCCGATCTTGTCAGAGTTGACGTGGTGTTTAATCACGTCCAGAGACCTGAACCACTCCGCATCTTCTGGAAGAAGGAAATTGGGTACGGTTCACAACCAGCAAGAGCCGGTCGTCGTCGCCACCGCTAGATTCGAAAAGGCGCAGAGATGATCCGTCGTTTCCCATTGAATACACCGGAGCGTGCATGTTCGACTCCATGGCGAGGTCCTCGGTGGAAGTAGCAAACCCCCTGCACTTGCACGTTCAATGGGAGTGGTCTACGTGTCAACCCCATGATCTTGAGCCCGATGAGCAGGTGCCTACTACGGGCCAGGTTTCATTGTAGATGCCCGACACTCCGAGGCAATAAGTTTCGTCGGGCAGCTGCGTCTGTGTCGGTTGACAAGCCCAACCAAAGCTTTGTGCGTATCTTTGTGGTGTCGATAGGCGTTAGCTCCAGTTGTCTGAGCGGTACCTACCTTGTGGGAGAACAATTCTGGGAGCGCCGTAGAATTCTCGAGATTAAGACAGGGTCCCTCAGAGTCGCGGGCCAGGTATCGTGCCAGTTAGCATAGCAAGCGCCACCCTAGTCATGAAAGGCGTCTACCAAAAGTTGCATCGCACGCCATCCATCGACCATCATCATCGTGTCTCGAGTTCCACCAAGTCCACTCAATATATGTCGGTCGCCCTCATTTCGACCGTGCTATCACTCGGGGCGGCATGGTTCTACTTTTCTCCAAATCGGCGTCAAGGTCGAATTAGCGTTACTATAGGCTTCGGCTTCGTAATGATAGCTGCGGTCGGTCTGCATTCCTTGCTCATACTATCAAACCTCGCGTTGCATCGGCCTCCAAACCTATTTAGACGATTGGGCATACCCATAAACGCGCCCGTGGACCGCATAAGGTCTCTCTTGATGAGCGAAGCCGGATTCAACACCATAGGGCAACGGGGCGCGGTCACCGTCCCTCCAGAAATTCCAAAAGACGTCGAGACACTACTCGCGAGACTGGGTGTACATGGAAGTAGAGATGCATACGTGAGGTAGGTGGATTTGTCTGTTTCAGAGTGGGATGAAGCCCATACAAAGCAGGTTCGGACAACGCGCAATTCAGACGTGTTCATATTGCTCTTCGACCACCGACTACACCATTCTCATTCTTTCGGGCATCCTTCTAGAGTACTTACGAACTGCTACGCTACTCCTCTTGTTGACCACCAATATCAACGGCCGGCAGAGATGGAGAACGCATGTCCTCGGCGTGCTCACATGCGCATTCCTTGCCGAGTTCTACGCGTTCACCTCCGTCAGCGCCGCGCCACTCGATAGAGACGCCGTCACAGCATTCATGGTACGTCGAACATTACATTCCGATCCACTTGTGACGCTTGACGACGTAGTATGACTACTGCAGTGGCACGACAACCTGTTCCTGGCTCGCAACGTACTTCTTATGGCACTTCCCGTCTTCACTCAAGTCTTGCCTGCTGTCTACCCTCCGCCCTCGGCCTCGGTGATACTTGCGCAAGCGATTGGGCGCCTTGAGCGCACCTTCCCTCGCGCACAGCTTGTCAAGTATTTCAGACAAGCTATCCTGAGGCATCCATACAGTCGTGAACGGGCTGTCGAGTTCTGGGCCAACGAGGCCGCCGATGGCGCAACCGCACGAAGCGATCCAAATGTACAGACAACCGCGTCCAAGTTAGGGTTCGGGTTCGCGTCACCAGCCGGTTCGGGGGACAAGGGTGAACAAGAAAGTGCGTTGAGGGTCAATGCGAGGATGGCTGTTCAATCCTTGAAACCATTGTTCATGCCCCCAGCAAATTGAGTGCGAGGCACGAGTGACAGTTCTGTGGCAATGGCTCCTTTTAGGTGGGTGAATAAAGGAAACATATCTGTAACGGGATCTACGACTCGTTCTACCGTTAGTTCATGAATCACCTGAGAGCTGAGCGCTGAGTATTCATGGACCATCGTCAAGATAGACGACCAAGTTAGCCTCGTCTTTCGACGAATCGCCCAAACCCTTGTATTTTCTTTGCTTAGAACATGGGCAGTATACGATCGACTAAATTCCTGTCGTCCGGTCAGCTTTGTGGAGCTTACCATATCTCGATCTGTATCACAGCGATACTCGTCAGATACAACGTGAGGATCACTGACAGAGGCGCTTACCGCTTGTTCTCCAATGACTCTCGCATTTCGACTTGCCAGAGAATTTTAAAAATACATCATCGATTCCGTTTTGGGCTCTCTTGGATTGACCGGAGGTGGGTGTGCGTGCCATAGATGAAAATGCACAACGGAGTCCAGAATCGGTCACAACAAAACTCACCTTATTGCTTTGCTTATTTCAACAAAGGAAAAAAAAAAGTATACCTGGATCGAAAGCACACCACCGTTATAGGAGGAGATCACAATGCCCTTGGGACTCTGGGTAATCTTTGTCGATCTTGGTGGTTGAGATTGCCTGTCGGGTGGTGAGAACGACCAAGGCTGCAATTTGATGCTACATTATTTCCACTCCTGCCTTCATGCCGATGTGTTGGTGAAGAAACAGTGCTACAGGTCCAGTGGGAGTCAAAGTCTGAATTTGGCCAGCTTAGTGTAGCAGTTTACTTACCTAATCAGGACTTGGTGTTAAGTCAACCTCAGTGCTCACCATCTCGAATGTTGCGATGATCAGGTTTATATTAGTTCAGGTGAGTTTGATTTGAGTACCAAGATGCATCTTTCCTACAAGAGAATAGAACAGGCAAGGGAAAACCCGACTGTCGAAATGGTATGTACCGTATGATGACGAGGAAAAGGTGAAGTACATGCCGTCTTTCGTGTCAGAGATGCAGAAGAATAACCCTGTCTCCCAGGTGAGGCTTCGGGGTGAAGTACACAGGCTAGTTGCGCCTCGTGATCAAAAGTATCAGTCCAACTTTGTTGAGGTCAGCCATCCTGAAGGATGCCGAACGGCTTGTTTCATTCACATGACCCACAGTTCAAGAACCACAAGATAGTGTATCGTCGTTATGCCGGCCTGTTCTTTTGTGTGTGTGTGGATGCCAACGACAACGAACTTGCATACCTTGAAGCTATCCATCTCTTTGTGGAGATTCTTGGTATGCCTGGGGCTCCTTGACAATTTACCCTCTGTCGACTAACAAGATCTTTCTCAAGATTCTTTCTTCGATAATGTGTGCGAGTTAGACCTCGTTTTCAACTTCTATAAGGTTAGGGACTTCCTTCTGTTGCATACAGCCCTTTTCACTGCCCGAGCTGTCAGGTGTACGCCATTTTGGACGAAATATTCTTGGCTGGGGAAATTGAAGAGACCAGCAAAGATGTCGTGTTACAAAGGCTAGAAGAATTAGAGAAGCTAGAATGAGTTCCTCCTCCCACACATCATTCTCGCTTTTTTCATTCTATGATCTACCCACCTTCAAACTGCTATTGTTTTGCTGACCTTCTTCATTCGTAAAGAGATGGCTATTGCTACACAGTAATGTTACAAGAGATTTGCGTGTCAAGTGGAATGCATACCTTTTCGGCATAACGGTTCCACAGGCTTCCGCTTTCTTCCGAGATGAATTTCTTGCTCCATGTACATGGTCCAACTCCAATATTGTTAAAGGCGGCGCCGGCGAAATTTGTATTCAGCGTGCACTTTGTCGTACAAGAAATCTCGCAGCGTGAGTACGCTAACATTCTGATTTAGTTATTACTCTAAATACGTCTTCTTAGACGTCATCCTCGCAAGCCGCGGACCAAGGAAGTGTCCAGACTCTGGAAGTAAGAGTTTGAAATATAGTGCAATGTCACTCTGCGATTGCTCCAAGCTGTCATTGGGCATCCGGAAAGCTTCGCTCCACGGAACAAGCTTTGTTCCGTCCTATGGCACCGTGCCTTGACCTTTTTCGGGGTGACCTCGTGACCTTCCAATCTGTGAACTCCCAAAAGCTGTTGTTTCAGGAGTTCTCTCACACGAAGAACCGTGCTTGGGGGTCGCTGGTTGCACTGTGGCGTTTCACGCGATGTCCAGCAGAGAAGTTACTCCGTAATCCGATATGCCGTCAGCTACGTGGAAGTTACCGGATTTTAAATGCGAAGACCTTAACAGCATCATTTCACGGCCCGATGGGAGCCCGAAAAACGGCAGAGTGTTCTATGATCAGGTGCGTAGTGTCGGAATGGGGTTGTGCGAAGCTCATGTCGCTTGGCTTCGACTGGTGAAAAAAAAAAGTTTCCTGATATCGAGCACGCCATAATCGATACAAAGATGCCGAGCTATTACTCGTGAATCCCGGAGGTGGCCCATCTGCGGGCCTTGGGAACACAAGGTTCAATGGGAACTGCACCCAAGCTTGGGATGAAACAATTGTTTCGTCCCTCGAAATAGCGCTGGTCTGGCCGATTCCAGCCTGGCTGGCCCATTGGAACCATTCTCATTCAACTTGTGTGGCAGTGCAGTGGCGGTACGAAGTCAGGGAAAGACTAAGAACGCGGACAGTGCCGAGGCGCAGCCGAGCCAAGCGGGGCGTAGGCACACAACTCTCTCTCCCACTTCGGTGATACCACGAGCCATGGTCTCTCCACCCGGAAAACTGTAAGCACTTCAATGACCCATAACTCAATCCGGATCTGATATTGTTCCTGAGGCAGTGCTGGCGTGCCTACGGAATCGCTACATATCCTGCATATGAGGTTACCATGTTCCATTCGACTTTTCCTGAAACTTGAACCTTATGTATACGGGTGAATCATACGCGTTGAGTCACTAGGACGTGTGATGTTATCAATCAATTGTTCAGTTTCCGCATATACCCACCACTTCCACATGATTTTCATCGCGTACAGATTCCCATTGGCAAAACCCAGCGGTAACGAGTATCAAACCTCCAATTGCCCCATCTCTTCCGATTACGGGCATCCCTACACTCACCACCCAGCAGGGCGACCATTCAGGCAGGCTCTTATGGCATGTTGCCTTATGGAGGAAACGAACTGGATCAACAGTGATGTGATTGCGCAATTCTCATACGGTGTCGTTTCCGTGTTCCATTTCCATGATAGGCGTTTTTGTGAAAACGGTCCGACTTAAAAAGGGGATGGGTGTGTGTGCTCATTTCGTGCCTATCTCATCGCCCGCCTTCACACATTCTCAGTTGGATCGTGCTACCAGTGGTATCCCTTAAGAGCGCCCGCGAAAAATCCCCGCTAATATCCCTCGTTCTACCGTTCTTTAGCACTTTTGGTTTGATATCAAGGCTACACTACCGCTGGATCTAGCCAGTGAGCACCTGAATTTTGTTTGTAATTTCGCTTAATCAAAGCTCGTTTCTAGGTGATGCAGAACGTCGTTGCCAGATGGAGCTGCCGCTAGAGACGTGTCGTCTCGTTGTGAAACATGTTGGAAGCAGGGCAGACCTCTGTACCCTATGCAGGGTAAACAGGGAATTTCGACAAGAAGCCGAACAAGCCCTGTATAACACCGTCGAAACACCAAATTCTCGGGACATGTTCAGGATGTGCGTCTTATTCGCCACGATTCCTCGCCTGGCTGCGATAGTCGAAAGTCTCACGCTTATTGTCGGCGAGGGCAATGGTGGTAGCAGCGGGTCTCAATCCGGGGCCAGTTTACCAAATAATTTTTGGTCAACCGTATCCAAGGCACTTCGCCAAACGACGGGGCTACGAGTCTTGAACCTCCGCTTTGACACTGTGGGCGACGACGCTCAGGCATGGATCCTGTGTGGCACCACATTCCAGCTTCGTAGCTTCCGTTGCGACCTGCAGTGGGATACTCATCTTGTGTCATTTCTGAACACCCAAGCCGGCCTCGACGACTTGTACATTGCAGACTATTTCGTCCCTGGCACTGACCAATCTTCTTCGGTATTGCCATCCCTCGACTCTGTCGCTCTTCCGAACCTGTCCACTCTAGAGTGCACGTTCGTCGAAGCTGCCTATGCCCTGATCCCTGCCCGACCCATTTCCCGGCTCAAAACATGTTTCTCCAAAACGCGATTGCCAGAAAAAAGGCAGGAGCTATCGCTCTTGTTCTCGAAGTTGATGGAGATCACCCACCCTCTGCGTTCCCTTGACATCGCCGACTCGAGTTACTCCGATTCGTTCTCCATGGAGCTTCTCACTGCCGTCGTGAGGTTGCAGAATCAGGTCCATGACTTGCAGTACCTTGGAACGCTCGTCCTGCCTATCGATGGTCGTCCCGTACGTGGTCCTGTCCGGCGCAGGTCGTGGTTCGTTGACAGCCTTTATCAAGCGTCTCGAATTTTATGGACTCTTGCGACGGCTCAGTTCCCTAAAATGCGTCGAGGTAGACGTTTCGGAGTGGGACCCACCGCCACCCATTCCGGCGGGCGTGCGGGCGCTGGCAAGCGAGCTTCGGCTCTACTGCCCATCGCTCCAACAAGTCATATTTGTCAACGATTTCGAGAGGACGGTCATTGCCGCGTCTCATGGCAGGTATGCTGTGTATTGCGACTCCAACACCGATAATATATGGAGAGAATTTTGATCGGTATTTCCTTTTGGAACTTTCTTTGGGATCTCTCGCGATAACCTCTTTATGGAGTTTTATCAGCCATGTCTTGTTTGTCGTTCTTCGTGTTCAGTGCATATAGCCATAATAAAAACCACTGGGGATCTCCGCCCGTCGAAACGACCCTATGTTACTCTGACATGTCATTTTGGATCCTTTTTCTGGAGGTCGATAACTGTCCTTTGGGGATAACAGTGACTTGCAAACCCTCGGTCACCGAGATCACATGATGATGCTGGACTGAAAAGGGCAAACTTAAGCTTGACGTGTGTGTGTAACTCTATTTAACCTCTCACCCCCTCCGTAAGTGCTTTGAACTCAGACTATAGACGGTTTACCAAACGCTGAAGCATGTGGCGGCATGCCTCGGAAAATTCGTAACTATCATGTCCCTGAAAGCTCCTTCGGAGACACGTTGTTACGAGATAGGGGGGTGATTGAACGGTAAGTGCAAGTATGAGAAGGCTGCATTTTCACCACAAGCACCTTCATGTTGGTAATCATGCGTAGAGACCTTAACCTTTTCCGTCTAGTCCGTCCGTGAACGAGTTCACCGTCGACTTCTTCATCTTCTGGAGAGGGGCCCAACGCCCGTGCATCGAGTCACAGACCGCCACCCTGACGTGACAGGAAATGCGTTCATTAGTAGATGGCATGTACTTTCTTCCGGTGATATGCCGCTTGACCCTGACTGACACCGGAGAAAACGATCATCCTTGTTTGTTTTCGAGATCGCCACAGCCCTGTGGCAGAAACACATTGAGCGTGTGCATTGCGGTGAATGTGGTGCTGCGGTGTGATACTCATGTTCATATTTGATCTGAAGGGGTGGTGACTCTGCAGGCTCGTATGCGAGTGCTTCTAACGGCGCAGGATGCCTAGGCTCAGATCTGTGGAAAACAATCGGCAACGTTAAACTCATAGAACAAGAAAATGATTTTGTGTGCCAGCGGATCCAGGCACCACCTACCCTGGCTGGATATTGCAGGGCCGTTGTGGCCCCAAGCAGCCTCTCATCAGGGGCTCATCTGAGGTTGTAAACCTTACTTCGGTAAATTTCAGGCGTCCTGTTGACAACACGACCAGCAAAGTGGAAACGCGACACTTGGATCCAAACCGACTTAGTGTCCCCTGCAGAAGCACATTACCTCCGCATTTATAATATTTCTTGGCCCGCGGGAATGATGCGGCCGACTTGTAAGAGGGAATGCCGCGTGACAGTGACAGTCAGACTGGCCCGTTTGGAGTTGAACCGGGCTGTACATTGTAGTCCAATACGTATTCCAAAGCGGGCGCGCTGAGTTGCCCGCCGCATCATACGTCATTGAAATATTGACCCATCACTTTGTCTGAATATTTTATCTTCTTTTGGGTTAGATATTCCAATATACGGACTCTGATTGGATGAACTGGATATTTTCCTACGCAAAAAATATCGTCGTCGACAGAAAAACATGCATGCAACACTTTGGCACCCCAGTGTATGATGTCATTGGCGCGCATGTCGTCATCACACTACGGTTGCCTAATGCGTATGGCATACTTGGACGGTATATAAAGGACGACGGGGGAGATCGCTCTCTAGTCGCAACTTTCTCCCTCTCACTGTATCAGTCGATAAGTTATTTGCATCAATCGTCCAACATGACCAACGCCTCCAACCAGGAACCAAGGTAAGCATGCTGGATGGTTTCTAGCATCACCGAGGCTAACGGACACCGTAGTAAAGTCTCTGGCAAGCTCCATTCCGTCAAGGGGTCCGCTGTTGAGACTGTACGTTCTTTGTTTGTATAGTCGGACGTGATTTGATGTTTGGCTAGGTTGGAGACTTGGCGGGCTCCCAGGAGTGGTCGCAGGCGGGCAAGGAAGAGCATGCCCGCGGTGAAGCGGAGTACAACGCAGCCCAGACCAAGGGTTATGCAGAGGGAGTGGCCGACAGAGTAGGCGGCTACAAGGACTCGCTCGTTGGCGCTGTCAAGGGCGACAAGTCTCAACAAGCCGCCGGTAAGTACCATGATCAATGATGGCTGCTCTTTATTATAATCGTGTTTGCCTACTCAGGAAACGCGAGGAACGAGAAGGGTCAGGCTCAACAGGAAATCAACAAGCCTTAGAGGGTGAGGTAAAGGTTGTAGTTATTTGTAACGTTGGGACGCTCTAGGACGCTGTACACTGGACTCTGTAACAATAAAGGTTTGTTTGGTCCGAGTTATTCTGGGAGTGACTCATGGGCAAAGTCTGACATACATTGGACCTACACCCAGTTGCGTGGGTTCTTCAAGACGTGTAGTGTTCGTTCTTCCTCGCTGCCTTCCTGCGCCCCGAGCTCTGACATGTACTCCCACCTCGCCGTCTCTGGCAGGCTCATCAAGATGCTCTCGATTCGTGCAGATGGCGTCTTCAGGCCAAACCTGGTTCCTCTGTCGTATACCAGGTTAAACTCCACGTATCTTCCTCTGCGCAAGAGTTGCCATCGACGATGATGATCCGTGGGAACTTGGCGCGTTTTCTTCAGAAGGGGTATATAGGATGGTATGAAGGCGTTTCCGAGACGCGAGATGAATTCAAAGATCTCTTCTGGTTCTCTCGGCCGCTCAACTTCCACTGGAATCCGGGCGTGTTTCTCACTGCTAAGATCGTCAAAAAACAGTCCGCCTAATCCGCGGGTCTCCCGTCTGTGAGGAATGAAGAAGTACTCGTCGCACCACTTTTTGAATGCGCCGTATAGCTCGTCGTTCTGACAAGCTTCCTTCAAAGTCGTGTGAAAATGCGTCGCATCCTCCTCGTCGAGGTAGGATGGAGTTAGATCGGATCCACCCCCGAACCACCAGGCGACTATCTTCCCCGTTTGTTCCCCTTCGCCTGGTTGGTCGGTGATTTCGAAGTAGCGGTAGTTGGCATGTACACTGGGGTCAAATGGACTACGAGGATGGATAACGAGGCTGATGCCCGCAGCGAAGAACGGGAGGCTGGTATTTTCGTCGTAGGGAAGGGAAGAGTGATCCGCCCTCATCTCTTTGATGGCGGCAGGGGGGAGTATGCCATGCACGACAGACACGTTCACTCCGGCTTTCTCGAGCTTCGTTTGCAGCGTCGAGGTGGACTGACCAGGACCTGGAGCGCAGGAAAAGACGCATGACAGGCCTCTGCCGCCCGACACTCGAGTCCATGTGTCGCGCTTGAACTTGGGTGCGTCGGGGTCGAGCTGCTCGAGTGCGGTGACGATCTCGTCTTGGAGTTTGTCTACGAATTCTTCCATTTTCTTGCGCATTGAAGTCGCCATGACTGCAGGTAGCTGATGGACGGTTTGTCCAAGGTGAGATCTCTGCAGGTGCGGGACTCCGATGCGTATCTCCGATAAAGTCACGTGCTTGATCTTTGTGGGTTCAGTTGCTCCCCGCTTGTCCACTGCATACAACGTACAGAACCACGTCGGCCACCTCAATCTCATTTTCCTAAAGCACTGTATCGCCATGGATGCCCGCCTCCGAAGAGTGAACAAGGAAATTTCAGGTCGGTGGTCGCGAGGTACGACAAGCCTAGTATCGCTAACCCCAACCCTCCGTTCAGACTGCAAGAGCGACAAATCTTCCAACATTAGTATCGATCTCGTCGATCACTCGCCCTTTCATCTCAAAGGCTCATTTCCTGGGCCGAAAGACACGCCGTACGAGGGCGGGACGTTCGAGGTGGTGAGTCAACCTCCTTTTTTTCTTTGGCTGTCCAAGTGTATCGTATGAACTGCTACCGTTATGGACACAGGATATCGTGATCCCCGAATCGTATCCATTCCAGCCCGTCAAAATGAAGTTTATCACAAAAGTGTACCATCCCAACGTGTCCTCGGCTTCTGGTGCGATCTGTCTCGACATCCTGAAAGACGCCTGGTCCCCTGTCCTCACCCTCAAGTCCACGTTGATATCGCTCCAGTCCCTGTTGTGTTCTCCTGAACCGAACGACCCGCAGGACGCTGAAGTCGCGAAGCACTACACGACGAGCAGGGGTAGCTTCGAGGAGACGGCGAGATACTGGACCCAAGTTTATGCCGGAGGCTCTGCTCCACGAGGCAAAGCACCTGCAAAGGAGCCACAGAGAGACGAAGTGGCGATTGCTGGCCTTGAAAAGGCACACGTCGACCAATTCGAAGGACTCGGGTTCGAACGATCGAAAGTCGTACGTGTTTAGCGGTCACTTGTGATCCTCTGCTCCTAGTCACTCATCATGACCGCTCTCTACGGACAGATCGATGTACTTCGGAGATTGAACTACCGCGGAGCGAACGTAGTAAATATATCGGAAGATAAAGTTGTGGAAGAATTGTTGAAATGACACGGCTGTCAGCATACCCGTCCGCACGTGAATCCGCTACGATGTCTGTATCCCTAAACTCGTTGATGTCCCTGTATCTACCGTCCTCAGCAGCTTCTCGCAGCTCATTCATCTGGATCCCGCTTGTTGCCCGTGCCTGTGCATGACCCTGACTGCTCGACTGTTTCTTCTAGGGATCTCCGCCATTGCCGTAAGATGTTTATCCCTGTGTGAACTGACGAAGGGACACAGCAAAGGGTGGACAGAGAGACCTACCCTTCGTCGCGCGACACGTCCGTTCCGGTAACGATCTACACGCCCATCAGAGCGGTGGTATTCCCTGAGAGCCGCGCCCTGCAACGAACGCTGTGTTGTTTGGCCAGGCAAGTCAGCGGGGCCCAACAAGTATGGGTGATTTCAATTTCAGGGTCGTCCCCCCGCTTAGCAAGAAGCCAAGCGTATCGGCCCTGCACATCTGGATGGTGAACGCATTTGTGGTGAGGCGGGAGTTGGCAATGTTTTTCTTTTTTTCGCTTCAGATTTGGTGCGGATGGGGCAAGGGGGTTTGCCAGGTCGTGATGGCTCGTATGCCCAGCCAGTGACCAGGGCACCAAGGTCGGCTCCGCATGACAATGACTTGTTGGCGAGCAAGGAAAGTGGAAACCTTGGCGTACGACGACCCACTGGGCAGGTTTAGTACAAGGACGAAAAAAAAAGTCAAATGAAAGTGGAATGAAAGGACTGTGTTCTGGACTGTCACTATCTGGTGCGAACCATTGGAGGCCCGACCTGGCGCGGGGTGCGAAGGACCCTCAACTCAAAAGGCTAACTGACTTCGAGAGTGACATCAGGGCGTGCGCCACTGCCTGATGGTGCGGGGCGAAGGAAACGAATGATGCGGCGCCGGTGAGCCTGCGCGGGGCAGGACTGCGACAGCGAGCGAGGAAAGTCAGGATAACTTGCGTGAAATCGGCCATAGGAAGCGAGTGGGACACTCCCAACCTACTATATTGGCTATGAACCAAGTCAGCGCATGGCAAATTCGACTGAAATTGCGCACGCAAATGATTTGGAATCATAGTATAGCAAGCAGGGAGTGACACCAGGGCCACACAATGGGTTGACTTCAGCAAGAGTCCAGGGAGTGGAAGGGGGGGGGGGGGGGGTGGAGGAAAGGGTGGAGAGCTTGGGGGTTGCCAGAAAAATGTGTGGCAGGGCTCTGCGGGCTCATTCTGTCGCAACCACAGCTGCTTTTATACCGTCCCTTGACACGTCGATTTATTTTATCGATGCGATCTGCGCTGTTCGGAGCAATGCCTGCACAGGCTCAAATCTGTCACATAATTTACACGGCGCCTCAGGTAAGTACTCTGGCATCAGCACCGGATAACTGCACTGATCGGTCAACCTGTGGGCAGAGTCACAAAAGGAAACCAGGCATGGGGACGAACGGCAACGTCAGCATTGAGTTTATAATAATGAATGTGGAAAGGTCCGACACTCACACCGCTGTGCTTCGTGGAGAGCACAGCCGATAGCCTCGTTAGGCATCGGCCTCGCATTCCGTCCGTAAGTGTTTACGCACAGATAGGTATTTCAGGGACTGAATAGCTGGCGGGTTCGTTCGCCTTGGTGACCAGTTCGCCCGGGATGACAGCATCCCGGTCAACAGGTGCAATTGAGTTGGAATATGTGCGCTTCGATAGCACGGGGATCAAAGCATGTGCTCGCATCACCTGAATGCCCCTGGAATGGCAGGCTGGGCCACAGTACATTGGCGTCAAGAGGCGGCAGTCCTCCCATCAGATCGATATCAGCGGGATGTAGCCGCTGACGCTCACTGCGTTTTTAGATAACGTTGCGGAGCATAAGGCAGTGTCGGAGATCAGACCTTTTGACGGTTGTGAACACCAAAGAGTCCGTTTGCCACAACCACGCTCACCGTGGCGTCCCGCGGGAGGAGCTACGCCCCACCGAAAGAAACTGGAAACGTAACGTGCCAAGGAAAGAATATAGACTCTACGCCCTCGATACTTCAGCTTTCGGGATACGGAGAAGGAACGGGCCAGTGTGGAAGGAGGTTCTGCTCTGCGGCACACTCTCACTTTACGTCCATCGCGAACTCGGAATGAACGGGCAGAGACAGCTCGGTTCAGGTGGAGCACTTCTGACATCCTTGAGACCGATCTTATTTTATCCGACGCCCTGAAACCCGTGGACGAAGAAAACCTTGGGTCATCCGAAGTTCCAGATGGATATCCGGGTACAGGGTCATGCAACAAATCATCGTGAATGATAACGATCTGAGTGTTTGGGTCATCAGCTAACATAGCCAGGTATATACCCATTTGCATGCGGCTCAGTACTTACTCTGCCTTTGCAACATACATCGTGTGTGGATTAACCTTAAAGCACTACCTCTGGCACCTCATGCTGTGATACCAGTTGCCCCTTCACCCCCGTATCCACCAGCATCATCTTCATGCGTGTATACTACACCGTGTCCTTGAAGAATGTGTTGCCAAAGGAGACGAAACCCCGTTTTTCATACCAGTGGCTGCTGTTCAGCCGGGCATCGCACCAAAGGACCGTTGCACCCCGGCTCAAGCAATAAGATGCCGCGTAGCGCAGCAGGCTCGTCCCAATACCTTGACCCTGGAACACTGGATGACAAGCAAATTTCCTGAACCGTACTGAAGTCCCGTGATCGCCACCTGTTGTGCGATCATTGGTCCCGGTAGGAATGGGCTCGAAAAAAACAGAGATGACAGCGACTGGCTTGTCCCGAGAAGGTACAAAAGAACCGAAATGGTACCCGTGTTTGTCCTCGTCGAGTCGAACGTAATCGAGTGGTTTGTTTGGCCACAGGACCAAGTGACGCAGCTCCTCAGTCAAGTCTGCCGAGATCTGCCTGATGCACAGCGTTGATACTAAAAATATATGGATGGATCCTAACTAGTGTACATGTGTTGGGCACTTACTGTCCGTAATTTTCGTCATTATGGCGGGACTGGAGGTCGCATCGCCAGCCGCACTCTCCGCCATTAGTCGTTAATAACTTGGGTCCGATCACCAACCTTGCGGTGTTTTCGAAAAAGAAAAGGTCCCTGCTGACGCATGTTGCCTAATTAGGATGTCTTCAGGTTCCCAGCTTCAGATGTGGACAGCTGACATCTTGAACATGCGATCCAGCCACGAGGTATCACGGGAAGTCGTACACTCTGTCGTGACGGTCGGTTGAGTTGAGATAGAGGAAGTTCCACATTAACAAACGCTCGAGTGTTCAAGTTCGACCAAAAAAAATTAATATTACATAAAATTTAAACAAATAAACAAATAAGTGCCAATATCCTTCACGAGTTCTGGTGCATGAATCTCCTCGTGGACCCGTTCCTTCAGTGCACATTATGTGGAAATCTTGATTTCGGGTTGAAGAGTCACCTATGCATCCCATTATGTACCAAGTGCTTCGTACTTATGTTGCACTTTTGTCGCAAGATCTCTGCCTCCCCCTTTTCTGGCTCCAATTGCCAATGTGTCGCTTCCCCCGCCCAGATCTTCATGATCGGTCCGTGTTCGAGATGAAAAATCTCCTTAATCAGGATCGACTGCCACTCGCCAAATTTACGTGCACCTTGTGACATTTTTCCTTGTAAACTCTCACGAATCTCCTGCGACGCCGAATGTCATGTGAGGATATATTTGCGCGGATGAAAGACACGCCCTCAACGTCTTGAACAGAGCACTCCGTTGAATTCGGATTCTGGTTGAGAGCAACTCATATGTTTGTGATCTGAGACCCTTGCCATATAGCCCACCTCATACTGTGGGGACTGTCAAAATTCCCGAGCCAGAGTCTGAGAGTCTCAGCCTGCTAAGCAGGACAAGACAAATTCAGTGAATTATACTGGATTAGAAAATTTCCCATTTTTCTTTACAGCACGACTCACCTCGACGCTTCTTACAAGCCGAATTGAATTCTGAACTCCTGGCCACTCAATGATCGTTTTGTACTTTCACGTATTGTCTCACCCTTTCACCGCGAGTTCTCGCTTATTCCCGTGTTGATCAAGCGAGTAAATCACGCTCGGCTCCAAACAAACATGGACTGTTGTATGGAATTGAACGTCCTCATTCGTGTCATTGTTGTTACTCTGGTCACTCCCCGCTCCCGCCATTATGCGGAAGCTCGGTATTTAAGTAACTAGAGGTGTGAAAAAGGGTGATCAGCAAAGTGTCTTGCCCCGCAACACCAACAGTACTCCGGACAGAAAGATTGGCCTTCAAGTACTGTTGGGATATGGCAGAAGAAAAGGAATCTACTTGAAGGGCTCGATGTCAATTGAGCAGAAATCAGAAACGCTCTGCAGCGCAACAGTGGCTCGACCATGAATAGAGGTGGCAAAGTCGGGTTTGGTCATGGCAGGGGCAAGCCTCTTCAAAGACACTATCCACAACGAAACGCCATTGTTAAGCGACAGATAACAAACGCTCTTGCCGTTGCCGTTCGCCGACGATCTTCATAAAGAACGCTAATTGGCAAGCCAATAGACACACTGAACTAGCTAGCCGCAACGGCCTATGCCTGGGGAGACCTAGGCACGATCGCAAAGAGCTTGACGCTAGGGGTGTCCTGTTGATCCGTTTCAAAATGGTAGATTAGAAACCACGACCGCCTCGGTTGACGCCACGGCCACTATAACTACCCCTAAACCCACCACGGCCACCATGATCTCCCCCCCTGCTCCCCCTGCTCCCCCTGCCCCTACCACGTCCAAGCCCACCACGGCTACCGAAGCCCCCCCGGCCGCGTGGACCGCCGCGTACGTTGCCACGGCCACGTTCTGCAAATTCTTCAAAAATAGAAATTATGGGAGGGTACAGACGTACTCTGAACTCCTGGGCAACGAAATGGTATATTAACCTCTGCGTCTTAGGAGAGTGCTAGAATTTTACCTGTCACTTTGGGTTTGGGAAGGAATCGCTCGATCGGTAGGAGTTTGTCACCTCCGATGTAGACCTTATCTCCCTTTTGAAAACTGGAGGCCACCATACCTTCACCCATTTTCACCGAGAAATACACCTCGTTTATCGGACCAAGGATCTCGTCAACTTTCCCAATGACAGATTTGTTTTGGAGGTAGATGGGAGCATTGAAATAAGGAACTTTGTCTGAAATAAGCGAGGCGCAGAGCATCTCATCTTCAACTGCGTGCATAAACGAGCCTATTTCTGTGTATGGTGCATGAATGGTACCAGGACACGATTAAACGGATGTTGGACATTACCCAGCACAATATCTGGTGGGCCAGTGTCGCGCTGCTGGAATCCACCACGTCCACCTCCACGAGCTGCGACAGAGGTGAGTATCAGCGCGGGAAGTGATTGGTGTTTAAGCTTGCCTCCACCACGGCCAAATCCTCGTGCACCACCTCTATTCATGATAATGGACAAGTCGCTGTCGTGGACTAAGTACGTATGTACTTGATGGTAGTTATGCCAATCAAAAATCTTATTGTAGCGCTTGGTTCCGAGAAATGCTTACGTAACATTGCCGACCACATGTTAGCATTGAGCCACTTTGTAAATCTACCTTCTCCGCGATGAGCCTCTTCTTCCGTTATATTCCAATGGCGGAGGCCAGGTTTTCTGTCCGGTGTACTATTGATGTCACAGAGTAGGGCACTTTATTGGTCTTCCAGGAGATTTGCGATGCGCTCTGCCTCTCCAACCAGTTTGTTCATAGGATCGAAACCCCAGTACCCAATAAGATCATCTTCTGTCACTAGTTCAACCTCCTGGGCCGTCCATGATCCTACAGTGCGTATTGCTCCTCATTTTCGCTTCTCGTCATTTACCATAGTGAGGGTGTCTGAGATGGCTATCCCGCTGGCTTCAAGGGGAACGTTCATGCATAAATATTGCATAAAATAAGAGCAAATAAACAAATAAATGTCGAGTCCGGTGCATGATGGCCTCGTGGACCTGTTCCTTCAATGCACATTACGTGGAAATCTTGATTCTGAGTTGAAGAGTCGCCAGGCTGTGGCTCTCACTGTGTACCAAGTGCTCGGTATTTACGTTGCGCTTTTTCGCAAGATCGCTTCTTCCTCCTGTTCCTAGTAGTTCCGACTACCAATGCGTCAATTCCTCACCCAGATCTTTCTGATCGGTCCGTATTCGAAATGAAAAATCTCCTTAATCAGTACCGACTGCCACTCATCAAATTTATACGCGACTTGTGACAACATGAACCGGTAACCCTGGACCAATGTCTCAAAAGTGATGGAACACCCAGTATCTGATAGCCGTTTCATTCGATTCCTCAGAAATACCTGATCGCCTCTCTTGACAGCCCATTTCGGTGTCATTCATGTGTGGTTCATCTTGCGTACTAATACGGAGTGGCAGAATACACGGTGTAGTGGCGTCGGTTTCGTCTTTCCAATCAAGGAGCTTCCGACATCAGACTAGGGCCGAATTGGACAGCCTCTTGGCAGGAGTGGCACATTTCAAACGTGCAGTCTATAATGACTGTCGCTACTTATGCAGGTCCTGCCTCTCGTCACCTCGCTAAACGAGCAAGACGCTCGCAATACTACACATCCACCATGGCCCAAACTGTCGGCCCCATGCACCATGAGCCCATGGTGAGGATATCGTGATCTGTGGACTTTCGACTTGTTTTCCGTTCGCATGCCAACGCCCAACATTTGCGATAACGCGTGGGACAGTCATATATCACTTATCGACAACGCTATTGCTGCGTGACGTTCATTCCTTCCGCTTTCCCGGACGGAACATTCCATCGAAGACTATCGACACCCCATTGATCACGGGGTGTTGACGCGTCGCAATCTATCTTTTATTGCGCTGACAGGTTATTGTGGTCCATTCGTCTCTGATGCACGTGTCCTCATTCCCAGTTATCGCCTCACTATATAGTTCTGCCAATCTCCGTGGTTGGGTGGGAAAAAAAGTCTCATCGTATCTCAATGATCCCATCAAGGGCTAGCTTGGCTGCCAGCTAATTAACCACACTCAGACTGAAGCGAAGCGGTCATCATGGCTGTTCTCTCCATTTCCATCATGAATCCAAACCACGACAACCACGCTTTATTTTTAAATATGTAACTCAATTTATGACATGCTGTCTAGCGCTGCGAGAACCATACATACATTAATTATGCCCTCTGTCATCATGCTGGATTGAAAACCACCTCCCGATTCCGCATATCACACTGGAGCTGCTTCGCACTTCTCAGGTGGCCGAAGCTCGTCTGTCGAACTTAGGGTCACCGCTCCTGAGGCATCGTCTTTCGACCGCGCGTCTACCATGGCCTTACGAGCCCCAAACCCTCCCGACCAACCAAACCAGCGGTCTCTCGGGCAGTGAGGCCCCCGCAGCACCAGTATCCCAAGTTGAAACGTGTACAACGCTAACATCAAGAACGAGCAGGCCCGCCAGCCGTGCTTCACGAACATGCGTGACACGGAGGTCCCCATGACTTGGCCCATGAATCCCTACTCTGTGCATCAGCATTGTTTATAATGACCCCATGATCTGTGGGTATACTCACTGACAGCATGAAGATAGCGTTGAGGCGAGCGCCTGCGGCGGTAGATATACTATTCGAAGATGTGTCATTAACAGGTTCACCCATCACCAGAAGCGAGATATACCTAAGTACTGCGGTAGACAGGGACACTTGCTGCAGTTGACGGGAAAGATCTAGACCAAAGCAGACAATGATGACCGCGGCCACGCTGATCCCACCTGCAGCGGTTTGCACAGATTGGACAAGAAGAAGCGCGAATGTCGCCACCAATGTCGCGTACCACGGTACCAGTCCGTCAATCAGCCGGCGGATGAATGGACTGAGGAGCACGCCAAGTATGCCCACAAGTCCGAAAAGGCCGATATCAAGCCTATAGGTGAGTCACGTGAGAAATGTGGCAGATTAAGACCAATCGATTACTCACGTCGAGTAATGATATGGCGGACCGCCGAGCAAGAACGTCAGCGTGACCCAGAAACCGGAGAAACATGCACTGGATGCGATGTTGATCAACGTCGCTTGTGCCAAGAGTGGTTCTGTGAAGGTGTACTTGACCATGGTGCGCAAAATATCAAAGTAAGTCAAGCCACAATTCTTGGCTGGATAATCCGGTAGTAGAAAGTATGCGCTGACAAAAACAAGACACTGGATGCCGATGGACATGTAATAGACCATGTGCCACGTATTAAAGTTGCCAATAGCCCCTGCGAGCACACGTGCAGTGAGAACACCGAGCATTAGACCTGAGATTACAACGGACACAGCAGATGCTCTGCGTTCTGGCGTAACTAGATCAACCGCGAGGGGTATGAGAATGTGCGGAGTGACGCTCGAGACACCGATGAAGTAGCATAGCACGTCAAAGACATGGGGGCTAGGCGTCAAACACAGTCCGACGGTCAGCGTGGTCGACGCTAAGATCAACGACAAAATGAGCTGCCGTCGGCGGACCAAATCTCCTAGTGGGGATATGAGAAGGAGGCCTGTAGTGTATCTAATCAGTGTGATGACTATCCGTGCTGAATCGTGTAAGTATAACCTACCCCGCCTGCATCAAAGTGGGTATTCTATGGTGAGGGATGTCAGTACTGTTCCTCGACATTGATGTAATCATCCTACGCTGTTGTTCCCCCATAAGCAATATCAAAATACTTTGAAAATTGAACTGTCAACAGAACCAATGAACATGGTGATGAAAATAGACGAAATTGTTTGCTCACTAAGCAAGGGTTGGCAATAGTATAAATTCGCAGTGACTTGAGAGAAATGAGGGAAAATCCTTCCTGTCAGCTAAGGGACGCACCAAATGCACTAGTAAATCCAAAAAATGCGGCTGATAAAGGTCCGAAATGGAATGGCTTGTTGGGATCATGACGCAACCACGTTGGAATAGGAAAGATCCCAAAGTCAGCTGAGGGTACCGTGCTGTCCGTTTTGTCCTCGAAGGGGAGTGGGATTGCCGTGCTGTGTGTGCGTTCTGCGGCAGAAACCATAGGAGCATCGCTACAGACCCTAAGAGCATGATAATATATAGCGTTTGACGCAAGGCGAACTGGGATTGGGACTGCGCAGCTAGGTTAAGGGCATTACGTCAAAGTGCAGCTTTCTGTGAGTTGGCATGAACAGGTGGCGCACCCTGGCTCTGAGTCAAGCCTCGTTGGTGGCGGATGGAATGGAACTACGCCTGGAACACGATGCAATGAGCGCCTAAGCTAAATTACCTCCTATGGCTGTGGTTGATCTAGAAAGCCTTCGACGAGTCTAAGAACTCCCTAGCCTTGCAGCGTGCACGCACAAACAGCGTTGGAACGTTCGCTTTAACAGTGACCCACTTGCACCGGCACCGTTAGCATCATCAGCATGGCGATAGTCTCGATGCTCCGCATTGGCGCACTTGGCACGCGGATCACAGGCAGCCTTCAGAAGAGGTTTTACAGCAATGTTCGAATGCGCATACTTCCAGAAGACCAGGACGTACAATGATCCCATCATCGACTGCAATGTCTAATCTCCGAAAGCACACGTTCCAGAGATCTGACTCCAAACTGGTGTAAAATTTCATCTGAAGGGAGAGGAAAAAGGAAAAGGAACTTGGCTTACATTGAGACGCACTTTGTACATAATTAGTACATCCGCGCTGTAAGCCCACTATGGTTTGGCACCCTAGATCACGTGCAGTACGGTATATATCTCACCGCGCCTCGTCTAGTTCACCTTGTCTTCGCACCTTGTAGTTGCCCTATAGATCGTGGTTCAGTTCTGTCCGCCCGATCCTTCAGTGTTGCCCGCCGCTAGTCAGATGGGTTTCCACACGCACGTGCTTTATCACGAACACCGCCCCCAACGCCGACCGAACAGGTGCTTAACAGGCGGAAGGAGATAGAAACGCGCGGCACTGGCCAATCCCCTCGAGTAGAAACAAAAATGAGATGTCGGTTCTGTCGCGGAGTGAGTTGAAGAAATGAACTCTGGCCACGGACTTTCAAGTCCGAGGTCCCTCTTGGCCCCGCTCCTAAGTTATCCTAGCACCCGTCCCACTCGTAACTCCTTTGCGAACGCATCGACGCCACTGCCTGGTGCAGCCTGCTGGACTCGCGACAAGAACCATGCGGACGACCGAACACATGTGAACTATGTGGATGCTGAGACAAAAACACGCTCCCCCGTAGAATGTATGGTTCTTGCACTCATTGCATTGCTTCTCGTAGTACCGACTAATCCACACCTTTCTTGCCTGCTGGCGTTATAAATCATTCGTGACAGTGTCATTACAACATGAATTTTATGACGAAAATGCTTTTAAATGGCTCGAGAAAATAATGTCTACGGAATGGCTAAACGTGAATATGCGATTTGACAATGGTGGCTCGGTCCAGGAGCCTACGCCACCAGTTGTCAATCACTGAACGTTGAGGGCCAGTGCGAGCAAAACCCTGCTCGCACTTGCCCTTCTAATAATGCAGCGTCCAGAACAGGAAGTTTCCCGTGGACGACGACAGGCAAGGGTCCCAGAATAAAAAGACTCATACCGCATTGGAAGCGTCTCTTGATCCCAAATTATGTGGGGAATCCTCCTCCAATTTCTCAGGATTAATCGAACCGGGCGTCACCGTTTTCGATTCCTGCTCTTTCTCCCAGGCGTCCACAACCCTCTTGCGAGCCTCAAAGCCTCCCTTCCAACCAAACCAGGTGTATCTTGGAACGTGTGGCCCTCGGATTCCCAGGAGCACGAACTCGAAAGCGCAAATCGCGAACATGACCCAGTTGCAATTTTGCCAGCCATATTTAAGGAACGTTTTTGCCCCAACTTCGGTTCCCATGACTAGCCCGATGAAATACTGTGTTTCCCATCAGCACGGTTCATCGTTGCCTTACAATGCCTCTGTACTCACCGCAAGAAGGAGGATGGCATTGAGGCGGGACCGTGCGCTGGGCTCAATTCTAATGGTTATTGTCAGCACAAACATTCTCCACCAGAGAACGAGACATACTTGAACACTGCAGTGGATAGCGAAACCAACTGCACCTGACGGGCCACGTCGATACCGAAACAAGCAACGACTACCGCGCCAATGTTGATCCCAGCACCACCAACTTGGATTGCTTGGGAAACAAGAAGAGCAACCGTTGCCACCAATGTCGCGTACCACGGGACCAGATTATCGATCAGCCGGCCAGAAAATGGCCCGCTGAGCACAGCGACCATTCCCAAGAGCCCAAAAAGGCCGATATCAAGCCTAAATGGGTGAAAATCACGTGAGACAGCACGAACACAAGCAGGCAGTCGATGCTCACGTCGAGTACCGATATGGCGCATCGGTGAGCAAGAACGTCAACGTGACCCAAAAACTGCCGAAAACAGCGCTGGATGCGATGTTCAGCAGCGATGCTTGGATGACGAGTGGCTCGGTGAAGGCGTATTTGACCATGGTGTATATAACCTTGATGTAGCTCAAGTCGACATTTTTGGCTGGATAATCCGGGACGATGAGGTAGGTGCCAAACAGTACGAAGCCCTGGACGCCAATAGCCAGGTAGTAGACTACCTTGTATGTGGTAAAGTTGGCGATGACCCCTGCGAGCACACGTGCAAGCAGAATTCCAAGCATCAGACCGGAGAGGACAATGGATACGGCGGAGGCTTTGCGTTCTGGTGGAGCCAGATCGGCGGCGAGTGGTATGAGAACCTGCGGGACGACACTGCTGGCACCAACCAAGAAGCATAAGGCCTCGAAGGCCTGAATGTTGGACGTTGTGCATAGCCCGATAGTAAAGCAAGTCGACACCAGGACCAATAACAGAATAAGTTGCCGTCTACGGACCAGATCTCCTAGAGGAGATATAAAAACAAGGCCCACTGCATACCTGATCGACGTATTTATCACCTGCGCTGAGTTTGATATGATACGAGGATGACTTACCCTGCCTGCACGAGAGTTGGAACCCTGTAAGGCGTTAGCAGTGACTTTAAAAGCGATGAAATAACCTACGTCGATATTTCGGAGTCGGTAACACCAAAAGCTTTTGCAAGCTGAACTAGAAAAAATGAGTAATGAGTATGCCTGAGAAAATACGTGAATTTTACTTACCCAACAACGGTTGACAGTAGTATAAGTTCATGACGGCTTGAAAGTTGAAAAATGTCAGTAAGGAAAAGTTAGTTTAGTCACAGTAGCACGTACTAAATGTACTGCCAACACCATATGCAATTATAAGCCAAGCCTTGTAGGGGAAAGGACGCTCGGGATCATAACGGAGGTACTTTGGAATCGGGATGAATCCAAAGTCGGTTGTGTGCACCCGACGTCCTGAGCTCGCATCCTCGGTTTTGGTTGCAGAAGCCATGGGGTCATTGCTTCGATCAGGCTAGGCATATATAGTGTCGACCAGAACCTCATTGTCAATGGGTGGGATAAATGCTGTTCTCGATTATGAAGCAAGATTAGAGCATGAAGCACCCATGAGCTCGAACGGCGGCCGGTCCGCGCCTACCGCCGTAGCTGAATCGATAAATGTGAGCCAAAAAGCAAGACAGTAGAAGATGAATCTTCATTGCAGGAGATCATCAACACACATACTGGGTAGTAGGACTAAATTTAACGTACCTATTCGGCCGACTTTGGACACGGCGGCCGATGTGACCAATGAGAGCTCGTGGAGGCGTACACTCCATGCGTCGATGGGTCGACCTTCTACCCGTTTTTAAGATTCGGCCGATTTCCGACTCCATTCCCGATTCGTCCGAAGCAGCCCACAAGGACTTCGGGAATTGACCATTGTCATGGTACCACCTATACCAGGGAGGGCGGAGGCCGGTAGGCGATCCGCGGGAAGCCATCCAGGCTGAATGCCGTTAGCGTCAGACGACCACCTTCGAGGGCCAAGGTCACATCGCGTACGGCAACAAGTCAATCAGAAAGCATAACGGATGCGATGAACCCCTTCGTCTGTGGACCGCATTCAGATTCGCTTACCAACACGCGCGCTTTGCTGAGGGCCCGGAGCGCTAAACAAATGCCGTACTATGGAGCTCTGGTCCAATCAGAGCTTTCGATGGACCGCGTACCTCGCAAAAGTCAAAGACGTATGGCAATACTTACGCTCCACAAATAAGTTTATCTCGCCTCACCCACTCACACTATCTTCAACGATCATACACGCTTACGCCCTTCTTACCTCTCAGGTATCCCAAGTTTCAGTCCACTCATTTCATTTTCTGCCGTTGCCATTTTTACCCACTACGTACCCGCCATTGGGACGCGGGGGCCTGTCTTTCATACCAAAACTCGCAAATTAAACCTCTCAGGGAGACGGCAGCCAAGAAATTCCATGTCATGTAAATATAACGTGAGTAACGAAGACTCCACTACATACTCAACACACCGGTGTTCCGCCTCTTCGTGTGGTCAATGAAACGCACTTTGAACTGCAAATAGGCCCAAACTTCTAATTCGCAGAACACACACTGGTGTCTGGTATTGCCCAACATCGATAGCATGAGAATTCTGGTCTCTTCCACACTGAAAACGTCAGGACCGAGGCAAGCTTCGTTATTATAGAGTGCAGGTTTGCCAATTTGGAAAAGTGCCTGCTTGAAATTCTGATGAGAAAGGTTATCAATTGATTAACGTGGTTGTGTCAACTCGGAATCGTTCGCAACAGACACTACCACATGCTAATTTAGGGTCGTAACAACTATTGATGTCAACATCCGGGCAAGTGCCAAGAACCAAAGAGAAACTAAAAGAAAGCGAGGTCATCATCAATCGGAATGCCAATGTACGTACAAATGTCGTGAAGAAATAAGGGGTGCAAGTAAATATTGATATCTAATATGATAGTCTCGATGCAGTCGATGCAATATGATGAAAGCAAAGAAGTGGGAGTTCCCCTTCATGCCTGAGGGGTCTCGCGTTCTACGTGGCGCAAGTCTGAGGGCACTACCTCGGCCACGGAGGAAGTTTGAGTCTCGGGAGCTGACGCCGCAGCAACCTGTTTCTGATCCAGCTCGTGCGAGAATCCACCCTCGTAGCCAAACCACGTGGATCGGCTACAGTTCGGCCCACGAAGCAAGAGAACAAATAGTTGCCACCCATAAAACGCCATCGAAAGGGCGGAAGCAACACGCCAGCCATAAGTCAAGAAGACACGAGACCCCGTGGACGTGCCCACCGCTTGCCCCGCAGAGAGCTGTACAGGTCATCCGAGGTGGTTAGTGTGGCGTTGCACGTTCCCTGCGAAGTTGATGTGCATACCGAAAGCGTCAGGACTGCATTCAGACGTGATCGCGCGTTTTCCGAGATTCTGGTTTAAATATAGATTAGGTGGCGTCCATTGATGGATCATAAGCAAAGACTTTCCCAAAGACTATGGTCTGCAGATAAACGGTCTGGGATCTCCGAAAAGCATTGAGTCCAATGCAGAAGATGACGATGACGGCGATGTTCATCTCTGCGGCTGCGGTCTCGATGCTTTGCAAGACGATGAGACAGCAAGTCGCTGCAAACAGAGACAACCAGGGGCCAAGATGATCGATAAACCGCTCAAACAATGGGCCTGAGAGTACACCCACGACTCCGACGAGACCAAATAAACCAATGTAGAGCCTGGTGTTTAGTTTTAGCCGGCTCTGCGCGAGAACATAAAAACCCACGTCGAATAATGATAAGGCGACTCTCCCAAGAGGAAAGTTAGGGTCACCCAGAAGCTGGACCAGCATGCAACGGATGCAACATTGACGAGCACGGCTTGTATGAGTCGCGGTTCGGTGACAAGGTACTTCGTCATCGTGTAAAATATTTGGAGGTAAGTAAGATCAGGGTTCTTGCATGGCTGATCCGGTATGAACAGGTATGTTCCAAACAAGACAATAACTTGGATGCCGGTGGATACATAGTACACCACACGCCAATGAGAGAAGTATGCAACAACCCCAGCTACCACACGAGCAAGTAATATTCCCAGCATGATGCCGGATTGCAGGACCGACACCGCTGCTCCATGTTCCCCTGGAGAAGCCAAGTCAGCGGCAAAAGGCACAAGAATCTGAGGGGTGAGGTTGAACACTCCAAGAAGGAACGCGAATGCTTGAAATATGCGGAGGCTTCTCGACAAGGCCAAACCGACTGAGAGACATGTTGTGATGAAAACAAGCGTCAGAATCAACTGGCGTCGCCGGAGTAAATCCCCCAGAGGCGAAATAAAGAACAGTCCAATGCAATATCTGTCATTCCCCCAACGTGTCAGTTTCTGTCACCGGATAGAATGCAAGGAGACATACCCAACTTGGTACATTGTAGGAATTCTGAAGGAGATCAGACGCGAATAGCTTGACGTAAAGTTGCTCACACTGATACGTCCGCGTATGATGCGTGAAAATCAATCGACATTTGGACTGCGAACCCGAAATAAGGCCTACACACTTCGTAAGGAAGAGAGAGAGGACACACTCAAAAGTGGCTGGCAGTAGTACAGATTTGCCACGGCTACTGGAGGTCAGACAAGTTCTTCACAACAGCGAAATACTGACTGAATGCGCATCCTGACCCAAACACGAGCTTGTGCCATAATCCGAAATGGAACCGACGAGTAGCAGTGTATCTGAGTCGTTTTGGAACGACAATGAACCCGAAATCCCTATGCGGCACGTCGGACTCTTCGAGGGGTGGGGAGGCCTGCTCCACATCCATCATGTCACCGGTGATGGTAATGGACGGGGGAGGCACAAGTGGCTGCGTGGACAAGTCAACAGGTCGAGGTATATAACCTTGAGGGCCGCAAGTAAGCGGGGATATGAATCATCGCCATGACTTGCAGGCATAAAATTGATGTCTCGCTGCGCGGAAACCAGCGTGGCTACTATAGCCTGCGTGACGGAACGAGGTTGTGAGTCACAGGCCTGGTGTTTGTCGATGCGAATAACGGTTGGCCCTCGTTCAGAAAGTCCGCTGTGGAAACAGCGTAAGAGTATTTCCGTCCTGATGCCACGAGGGGGTTAACGGTGAAAGATGGACGACCGCATTTCCTGTACGGGACGTGACGGAAGCGAAAAGTAGACAAGCTTGAAGGGTCCTCGGCGGCGGCGATCATTTCGATGAGAAACGTCTTCCGAGCTCTCCGATGTTCTGCAAGGGTCTAGACATGATCATTGATCGAGGACGAGGGTCCCACCTGGAGCGAGGCACGGAATGAAGCAAATGGCAACCTGACTCGTCGAACTTGGCAATTGCTCACTCGTCACAGCGACAATCTCCTCCGGATCCGTGCCACTCGGACTCGGAACGCAACGAGTTCCGCACTTTCTACATATTTCGTCGGTGTCGTTGGGGGTGTTGAAGCCTGTAAATAGCTTTTGCCTGTGCGGTGTTAGGTAGTGAGGTCGTCTTCATGTCGACCGTCGGCCAAGTGGCTAAACCGTCGATAGAATAGTTGTCACGATGAAGTCCATAAAGCTGTGATCGTACCTGCGTAATGCTGAAATCCTGATACCTCGTGGTGTTGGGCCCTGCAAAACTTTTACGCAAATTGGAGCACGCCTCTTCCTGCACGCACCTTCCCTCGAGGCCGCGGTTTCCCACATTTTGTTATTCGGGTCTGTAAATTCCAAAAGTTTTAATCCGAAGAATGGTACTGCACTGACATCACTGTACATGCTGTTGAATTTCAAGGTAGTTCATGCTGCAAAGAATTCTTCGTCTTTCCTATCCTATGCAACTCATATTCACTGAATCTAGTCTTGTCTTGAACAGGCTGTTTGGCCGGGACCCTTTGAAAGCCCTCCACAGCATGATCTAGGTGGGGCTATACATCAAAATCCATGGGTTTCAGGGTCAAATGTGGATTCCTCCCAACCGAAATCCGAATTCAACGGAGCGCTCCATTCAGGACGTTGGAGAGCATGTTTTTCATCCGCGGCGCGACAAATATGTTTCCACACGACACCCGGCGTTCCTCTGCCTATGCTGGTGATTCGTGAGAATTTGTAAGGGGAAAAAGGTTTTACACGGTTGGGTGCCTCTATCACTCGAAGTGGATACCCCCACTGTATTCTTCAAGTTACATCTAGGGCCCCACATTCCCTAGACCATTTGTTGAACGAGATGCAAGTGGGTACGTTCAGACCTGGTCCAGGGTCCAGGGAAAACCCTGAACCCACCCACAATTGTATTGCCGTGAGCCGTGTTAGGACCTCCAATGGCAGTTCTGTCCATCCCCGCTTCAAGAGCGCATCATAGGGTGGCTTGCCCCTGTCGCCTGTCCATGCTGGTTTATGCGGCATGCACCATACGCTTGCGGCCCTCCTGAGCTTCGAATGGGGGACATACCCTTCAGGCACATTACTCCGTTCCGTTCTTCGGTATGAGGTTATCTGGCAACCTCGATAGATGGCTTTTCTCCCACTCCTGTGCCACTTACGCCGCATTTGACGAGTTCTGGGCCTCAGAACCTTGCATCGTTCGATAGCTTGCCTTTTTTTTGATAGCATTGTCTTCCCCGCACCTTGCGCCCTACCTCAGCTTCACGTGTACCATGGCAGATGAACAGTGCCTGAGCTGGAAAGGCAAATGCTACACTTGATACCCAAAAATGAAACACCGTCGTTCTGTCATTGCCCAGCCCATCTGGGGACGTATGCATTACCTATACCACCTAGTCAGGACTTAAGATGCGGATCAATGTACAACTACTGTATAAGCCAACCCATCCTTGTGCGCATAATTTTGATTTCCTCTTGGGCTATAATCGATCATGCATGTTTTTCCCTGGCCAGCACGAACTTCCATGCACCAACGTCTCGGCACTTGCTTGTGCCGCCGTCTCCGCCTCCGTTCTATCGCCTATGCTCCGTAGGCACAGCCTAGTTTCGGCGCGTTCCTGGCCACCGAGCGCAAACCCACCTTCATAACCAAACCAGACGTGCCTTCCACAGTGCGGTCCACGCATGAGCAACACGAGAAGTTGCCACCCATAGAGACCGACCGAGAGCCCAGCGGCCGCGCGCCAGCCGTATCGCAGGAACACATGCGACCCGACGGAAGACCCCATGACTTGGCCTGCGAAGAGCTACCGACGATAGGATCCGGAGGACACATAACGGGTGAATGAATAGCAAGGACAGGAGTCGGAAATAGAATTTCGTCAGTTGAAAGAAACAAATGTGATTCAAAAAACGAGGGGATCGGGCACACGCACCGAAACTGTAAGGATGGCGTTCAAGCGTGAACGTGCCTCTTCAGAAATACTACGTTCCGCAGTTGGTCTTCATCTCCCAGGACGTCACATCGGAAGGGTTTGCTCACCTCAACACAATAGTTTGCAATGCCACCGTCTGTGTCTGGCGAAATGCGTCGATCCCAACACACACAATGATGACAACAGAGATGTGGATACCACCAGCAGCCGTTTCGATGCCTAGCAGGACCAATAGGCAAAGGGTCGCTACAAGCACGGAATACCAAGCACCAAACTGGTCAATGAGCCGACTTGCCAGCGAAGCCGAAAAGATGCCCAAAATACCGAGCAGACCGAACAGACCAATATACAAACTAATCGCCAAATCATGAGCGAAAGGATGAAGATAACAGAGGTGGGGAGGAAATGCGGAGGGTCTAGACACTCACGTCGAGAAATGATACGGCTTATCACCCAACAAAAACGTAAGTGTCACCCAAAATCTGGTCCAACACGCTATGGAGGCAAAATTGATTAATGCCGCCTGCACGAGTCGCGGCTCTGTTACGGAATATATGATCATGGTGTGTAAGATCTCCGCATACGTGAGACCAGGATTCTTGGGCGGGTGATCCGGTACGAGAGCATAGACGCCACACAAGACAATAACCTGCACACCGATGGCAATGTAGTACACTGTGTGCCAGGTGGTGAAGTAACCGATAACACCAGATAGGACACGCGTGAGGAGGATACCGAGCATGAGTCCGGATTGGAGAATTGAGACGACGCGGGCGCGATGTTGTGGGGCGGCGAGATCCGCTGCCAAGGGAATGAGGAGTTGGGGAGTTACGTTGAACACGCCGAGGAGAACGGCAAGCGTGCAAAAGGTGATGAAGTTTCGTGACAAAGCCAAGCCTACCGAGAGGCAGGTAGTGATAGAGACAAGAATCATGATCAGCTGACGACGTCGAACCAGGTCTCCGAGAGGAGAGATAAAGAATAGCCCGATGCAGTATCTGTCGGGCGTGGACTTTGAGTCGTCATAGATAGGTAGTGGCATGGAAACACACCCTGCTTGGTACATCGTAGGTACCCTGAAACGCCATGAGTAACAAGCGAATGAATGCAACCCAAACTTGCCATGCTACTGCTGTATACGTCTCATTGAAAGAGACGGCCATCTCAACTGGGGACGTAACACTTCAGTGACGAATGCATCCGAAGAGACAAAGCCATCTCACTCAAGAGGGGCTGGCAATAATAAAGATTCGCCACGACTTGTCTACGTTAGCGCAATGACCACGTCATGGAATAACGGTACGCTCACCCAACGTGCAGCCGAGTCCCAAGCCGAACTGAGTCCAGCAGCCAAGATCCTGTTTCCGGTTAGAGTCGTACCGTAATCGTGCGGGTATACCCAGGACCCCGAAATCCCTGTGAGGAACTGAGTCGTCGGGAATGTCCAACGCTATTGAGCTACCAGTAGAGCTCGCTGCTGCCTGCTTTGAATCCACCACGGTGAAGACAGACAGTGACCAGCAACGTTGAGAGCCGCTCAACTTGAAGCCATTGAGCATGGTAGGCAATATACCACCCCTGTTGCGAGTCCCGTCCGTCGAGCCCGTAACTTGTCGGGAGGAAAAGCGAAGGACTGTAGTTGGAAGGCAAAAAGAGTGGGGACGGAGACAACCACACCGTATGTTTGGCCAGTGTGGTCATATATGACGACCACTTCTTCAGGGTCATTTTTTACAGGCACCACGAACAGCATGGCGAATGACATGCTTGCATTTTTTACCGAGTCACATCAATGATCAATCTCGTTACTGTATTGCGATTTAGTAGGTCCTCGGAAGGAGTTGATCAATCTGACGGAGCCTCATCGTCAATTAGCTCCGCGGCGTTTTTGGAGGCTTTGGCGGCTGAGCGTCGCTAGATCTGACTAGTAACTTTGAGCCAATACCTGCTATTGCTAGTGCAAGGTCATACATGAATAAGGTGTAAAACTCACGCTGGCAGTTACAGGGCTGGCAGAGTTTAACTCCCGAAAAGTAAAGTAGGACTCGACACAACGAAGCGCCCCTGCCACAAGCATTAGTCACACGTTAGTTTCTTGGTCTCACGCTCGCTGTCCACAGCGGCGTACTTAGCATTGATTGTCGAACATGTCTGATGCTATCGGAGCTACCATGAGGTGAGATCATAGTTATACTATCGACTTTAACATGTCTTAATTCTAACCATGTGATTGGGCAATGTTTCGTGTAGACAAGCGATTAAACGATGGACGCGTATCAGGTGTATCCGGTACACATATCGGTTCCGACCATCGTGAGGATTAAAAGAACATTATTGCCTAACGTCACCCGCCAGAATGATCCAGAGTACATACTTCAAACAAAATAGTCGCTCCTCGGATCCGACATAAGTCTCTCTTGCACTCAACTAGCAGACCATAGTCAAAGTCGAAGTGAGATCGTACAATGTTTCCCACTCCTCCACTTGCTGAAGGCTCACAGTGCAATATATATACGTTACAAATGACAAGACACACACACACATATACACACATAGTAAAGCGGACGTACACGCATCGGAACTTCTTACACTGAACTTCTTACCGATCTATTCATAGGCCAACATGCATGAACGGCAGCCACTTGACAAACGAAGCGCCACGTTCTCGAAGACGTCCTACAGCACTATGCAGTGTTTGTGCGGCATCCTGTAAATTGTGCGAGTCCGAAAAAAGAGCTGTTGATACGGCCACAACGGGAAACACGATCGCTGATCAACCACATCGAGGCTGTGACACTTGCGCGACTCGTCAAGAGCATTCTGGCAGCAAAGTAAACGGCCACGTCAGAGGGATTCTTGTCGCCCATTGCCGTCTGACATGCAGAGGAAAACACAAGCCCGCTTGGAGGAAGCGGCAGTGCAGTGGTGTCCTGATAGCTTCAAATGGCATCCACTCGTGAGACAGATGCCACTCCCAACGAGGCTATCGGGGTCTTGGATGACATGGTCCGGGCCCTTCAGTAAGACGAACACGTCTTCGACCGTCCCAGTTCGCAACGTTTGCAAGTTCATGATGATGTCTTGGTATATTCCACTCGGTGCGTACATCCGGAAGAGGCAATTAGCCGTCTGATGGCGGCCGAGGAACAGCTAGCATGCGAAAATTACTACCAGGTACAGCGTCTTGGACTGAATGGAAACCGTACGACGAAATGACAAAGTCACCAGAATCTTGAACCTGCAATGATGTGAGACTCACAGAGGGACTGTGCCGAGTTCGTGCAGTCTGAATGTGTACTTGAATGTAACTCGAATCCGTGGCATTTGGATCGACACAACTCATTAGTGTAAACACACGCAAATAATTTATAGTACTCGGTCAATCGACAACGTTGACTACGGCCTACACACATTCCCCTCTTGGAAACTTTTTTGTCCTCTGAATCGCCGAGGGCAACTACACGATGGTCCACGTCGACGTGTCACAACCCGAGCGTTCTCATGCCACTCGCACTCTTTTGTGTCCGCAAGACTACAACCTGTGCAAAGCATTGTGCGGATCACAAGATAGCCCAAGTTGTTGTTTCCGACGCGTGCCTGTAACGGTTGGGCTCTACTACTACGCGCGCTCTGATCTGTGTCTTTTTTGTTGTTGTTTTCGTGCCCAGCTGGCACGCCACTGCCATCACTTGCGCGCCTGCCAGTGGACGTACGGACGCCAAATCTAATCCTACCGCACGCGCGCGCGTTTCACCTCAGCTGCGCGGGCGGCTCACACAAGGGGCATGAATCTAGGCCCTCCGACGTAGTGCTCGAGTACTTCGCCAATCCCTTATTGTTGTCCGTCGTCACCGGTTTCATAGCCGGTCGCGGGTGCGCAGCAGGGGCGGTGACGTTCTCCGCCGGAGTCTATCCAAGGGGGGGCCCTGTGAGGTGGCATTCCAGGCTTCAGGTCGCGATAATCTAACTCCCGCTGCCGATCGTCATACCTACCGTTTGCTGCGCAGGTTCACCGAAAGCAAGACGCGTGCTTCGTTCACGCCATCCACCATCGTGACAGTGGAATCTGTTGCCAGGTGGGAGGTTCGAAAAAGAACAGAGCTGATATCAAATAAACTTTCCCTCAACCGCCTACATGAACGAACGGCAACCACTCGACAAACGACGCGTTCCTCGCTCTCAGTCGCCCGACAGCCTCGTGCAGCGCCTGCGCGGCCCCTCTGTAGTCCGGCAGCGGCGACGTCGCTCCAGCCCTGAAGAAGAGTCGCGCGTACACGTCCCTGGCTACGTCGGGCGCGACGCGGTCGCTGACGGACCACATCGTCCCCACGACGCCGCCATACCCCGCGAACAACATCCCCGCCGCGACGTGCACCGCCTCGTCCGACAAACGCCGATCGCCCGTCGCCGTCTGGCACGCGGAGAGGAACGCGAACCCGGCGCCCCGGGGACGCGACAGCGCGACGACGTCCGACAGTGTCAGCCGCCGCGCGTTGGCGAGACAGAGGCCGCTGTCGGCGGGGCGCTCGGCGTCCTGGACACCGTGGCAGGCAAAGTGGACCCAGTCTACGTCCTTCATCAGTGCGAGCACGCGTTCGACCGTACCTTCTTCGGGGGATTCAACGAGGGTCGTGTTTGGCGTGGTCCAGACGATCTCTCTGATGTAATCTATTTCAATGCGGACGCCCGGAAGCGGGGATTGCCCGTCTGAGGGTGGCTGCGGGACGGCTAGGACGCGGAGGTCACCGCCGGAGCCGGTATCCCGGGTAGATGGCCCTACGAGGATGCCCAGAGTGGGAATGTACGATGAAATGACAAAGTCGAATACTTTATGCCCCGGCTCCGAGTGCTGGATGTCATACAATCCGGCGGCGTGGATGGGAAGGAACGTGAAGGGTCCCGTCGGACACCAAAAAATGCGTGATAGCCTCTCAGGGTTCTGCTCGCACTGCAGTCGCAATTGAGTATGACACGTGTACATTCAAGCACTGCGACGCGACGTACAGAGAGACCCAGCACGTCGAGGACCGGTTTGACGACGCCTTTCCAAAGGGAAGACAGGATAGATTCCCAAGTGACCCGTCGCTGTGAAGCGCGCTGTCCGTCTCTGTCCTCGCCCAGTATGGCGCGAGCATCCCCGAGCAATCCATCCATCCTGTTCTGAAGACATCTGGACTGCTGGAGGGTAAAGCCTGGAAGCAGGACGTGGATCACATCGTCCCTGTCCGCAAGAACGATCAACGCGTCGCAGCGCATCTCTGCAGCGTTGAGGATGACCACCGGACCGGCGCGTGCCGCAGCGCGGAGCTGAGAAAACGGTTTATGGAGGAGGAATCGCTCGAAACCGGGCAATGTACGAATGTCCCGTAACAGTTTGTCTCGCTCGATCGCGAGCGCACGGTGCTTGTTAGCCTCTTGTTCCAGGGAACGCGCTGGACGATGTCCGTCATTCTGACTCTGCGGAGGAAGCGAGGCCAAGGCGTCGTCATGGGTGGTCCCAGCGCGCTCCAATGCGACCGACAGTTGTCGGAGTCGACGGGCATGATCAGGGTAGCGAGACGACAGCTCGTCAAAGGAGTTGCGGAGCTGCAACAACTCGCTCCACACGACCGAACGTCCCTGCTCGAGCCACTCCACAGCCAGTTCGGGGCGCCCGCGGTCCAGAGCGGCTGCCGCACCCTCCCGGACGACATCGGCGCTTTGCACCAGCTCGCGATAGCGGTGCGAGAGGGAAAAGCCTATCCAAGCAAGCTGGGGAAGGAGGCCGATCGCGGTGGAATATGCGTCGAGAAGTGTATGGTGCTGCGCGGAGCGAGCGATGGATATCCATTGCTGTGCTACTTGAAACCGTCGCACAGTTGGCCCTGCAGAATCACAAGCGGCATGGGAGTAGTGCAAAATTGCATCATCGAGGTCATTTGGATCGCGAAGGCTGCGGAAACGGGTGACGAGCGCGTCTGCGAGGTTATCTCGACAGATGAATTTGTTCTGATGACCGTCAGGAATCAATTTCAAGGCCTTCTTATGCCCAGATATGGACTGTTCAAGATCGTGTAGCTCCCCGAAATGTTGGAAACGCTGATAAAAGCAGTTGGCAAGGTTGCTTAGAAATCCAGGGTGGACGCCATCAGGCGTAAGCTGTATCGCTTCCTTTTGCCTCGAAATTGATTCTTCGAGGTCAGCCTGTTTGCCCAAACGTGCGAAACGGGAGAGCAAGGAGTAGGCGAGGTCGTTCAAATATGCAGGTTTGTTGCAATGACCATCGGGAGTGAGCCGTATGGCCTCCCTGAAAACTAGGATTGATTGTTCCAGGTCGTTCAGCTCTTCCAGATTTCGGAAGCGACTGACGAGGGAGCGCCCAAAGACGGCCAGATAGTGAGGCTTCTGGGGGTCACTATCAGAAGTGAGCTGTACGGCTACCTTAGCCACGGAAGTCGATTGCTCCAGATCATCTGGTTCTCCGAGACGCCGAAAACGCTCTCGGAGAGAGTTGGAAAGCATGCTCATCTGGTGCGCTTTTTCAGAATGCCCATCAGGGGTGAATTGTAAAGCTTCCCTTTGCCTCGAAATCGATTCCTCCAGGTCGCCCAGGTCGCCCAGACGGAAAAAACGAGCGTTCAGGGCGACGGAAAGGGAGGTCAAATATCTTGGTTTATCATGGTGACCGTCGGGCGTGAGCCGTACGGCGTCCTGGTGCTTCGAGATGGCTCGTTCCATGTCGTCCAGCTCACCGAGGCGCGTGGAGCGAACGCACAAGGAGAGGCCGAGGTTGCTCAGATAGCCAGGTTTCTCTGGATGGCCATCAGAAGTGAGCTCGACGGCTTCACTCTGCCTTGTGATCGCTTGCTCGAGGTCATCTAGATCGCCGAGAAGAGCGAATCGAATGGCAAAGGAGTGACCGAATCTGCTCAGATGGTATGCTCTCGAGAGATCGCCTGCTGGAGTACGGTCCACGGCTTCGCTCTGTGCGACGATCGCTTGCTCGAGGTCCCTTGGGTCGCCGACGCGCGCAAATCGAGCAGCGAGACAGCTGCCAAGGGTGTTGAGATGGGCAGCTTTCCCGGGGTCGTCGTCGGGGGTCAACTTGACTACTTCCCCGTAGGTCGAAATTGCGCGGTCGAGGTCGGCCAGCTCCCGAAAACGAGAGAAGCGAGCAGAGAGGAAGATGCCAAGATGACTTAGGAAGCGAGATTTAGTATCGGGGCGTTCTTCAGACATGCACCGTATGGCTTCTTCGAGCCGATAAATCGCCTCCTCGAGATCGGGCAGTTCTCCGAGGATCAGGTAGCGAATCCCTAGAGAGCTTCCTAGGTCGCCGAAGCGAGCAGGTCGGTCGCGGTGATTGTTCGGTGTGAGTCGTACAGCTTCCCTGTGCCTTGAGACCGACTCTGCGAGGTCACCTTGCTCGCCGAGAAGGAGGAACCGAGTGAAGAGGGATTTGGCGAGCTTGTTCAAATGGCTGGGTTTGCACAAATGGCCCTCGGGGATGAACTGCGTGGCCTTTCCTTGCATCGCAATCAATCGCTCCAGGTCATGTAAATGCCATGAACAAGTATCCCAGCTGTTCAGATGACCATGTTTGTTGGGTTGAATACCAAGAGTCTGACGCTTACCCGGATGGAGACCCTTTCTTCGAGGTTGCTGGAGTAGTCAATTGGGCTGGGACAGACATCGATAGTATGCTGTAGAGCCTCGTGCCGTTTCATCGATTTCATGGTGGCGTGAATACATGCTCGATTCTACTTTTCCCGTCCCGCATCTCGGAATGTTTGCAACGCCCGCTTCGCCGCCCCCGACCAAATGCCCTCCCTCGCGAGCCTCACCCCGTCCTTGTAATCCCCCGCGAGCCCAGCGACGACCAGCAGCGCCGCCGCGTTGATCAGCACGAACTCGAGCACCGGCTTCAGTTCCCCTTCCTCGTGGTCCGACTGCAGTGCCAACACCCTCTCCAGCGTCGCCGCGTTCTCTGCCGCCCCCGCCCCGGCGACAGCGTCGAGCGCATGCGTGCCGAGTCCAAACTGCGCGGGGTGGAGCGTCGTCTCGGTGATAGACCCGTCGGGGGTGAGCGACCACGCCCACGACTCGCCGGCGCAACTGATCTCGTCGAGCCCTTCAGCGCCGCACACAACGAGCGCGCGGTGCACCCCAGCGTCCCTGAGCGACTCCGCGAGCGGGCGTCCAAGGGCGCGTTCGGCGACGCCGAGGACCATCCCGCGCGGTCGGGCGGGGCTGATGAGCGGGCCAATGACGTTGAAGAGGGTGCGGAAGGGGAGGGCGCGGCGGTGCGGAGCGAGGGGGCCGAGGACGGGGTGGTAGTGTGGGGCGAGGATGAAGGCAAAGGGCATCCGGGCGAGGCGTGCGTGCCCGTCCGAGTCGGTGGGCGGCGGGATGAAGTGGCAGCCCAGCGCCTGAAGGAGGTCTGCGGAGCCGGAGGAGGACGTCGACGCGCGGTTACCGTGCTAATCTGGTGTGAGCGCACGTCGGGCAACTTGGCAAGGGCGGGGACCATACCTTGACGACGCGGGCG